>JAAGNO010020379.1:13690-48083 GCA_033439905.1 Ceryle rudis
AGAGGGAGAGAAGAGAAGAGAAGAGAAGAGAAGAGAAGAGAAGAGAAGAGAAGAGAAGAGAAGAGAAGAGAAGAGAAAGCGAGACGGGCTGACACATGTCTGATCCTCACAAAGCTGCTGTGTAGGCTGAGGACAGGTAGTGACTGCCAAGCAGCATGTCCTGCTCTGAGCTGAGTCAGAGGATGTGGAGTTAAAAAGCAGACACTACCTCTGCGACCTCACTACTCCCAAAGATTAAATATCCTCCAGAAGTGAGCTGGGGGTTCATTTTGTGTAAGTGTTGGCAAGATCTCTGAGTTTACAGTGGCAGATTGCGAAAGGTTTATTCATTTATTCCTTGGGACTTTCCATAAAACTACTGAATGCAAACTTCTTCCTCTTTCTTTCTCTCTTGGATACCTGCACCCAGGTGCTAACACCCCACCTGATGTCAACCACCATTTCCGTAATAAGACAGAGTGACTTTATCCTCCATTTTTTACCTATAAGCAACCCAGTCACCATAAATACTTATAAGAATGTTCATGATGGTGCTGAAAATCAGAGGAAAATTTGTTGTCTAGCTCTGTTACACTTTTTTTTTATTAAAATATTTTATAATTAAAAAACACCCCAAATGACTAGTTCTGGAAAAGGTGAATAGTTCTTCCTTTTGGCCTAAAACCTCTTTGCATGAAAGTTTGCTTTCAATTAAGAAATGATACTTCTTCAGCACCGCAACATTTTAAATGTTCTTTTGGTAGGACTTTTAAGGAAAGTATGGGGAATTAAAATGTAAAGTATTACTAACAACCTGACAAAACAATAATCTGCTGGATTTACCTATTTCTGTTTCATTTTTAAACCTGTGAAGCCAGCTGCACTGAAGTGTTGTGCCATCAGCACCCAGGAAACCCAAGCTCTACCCTCTCTGGTGTAATTTGAAGAGGTTGGTGCATGTAACTGCAGTGGCTTTTTTGGAAGATGTCTGACTTTGGGGATCTATCCTTTTCCAGATCATCTCAGTAGAAGCCTTGCCCTTTTCTTGCCCATAATTTTCCCAGACCTTTGTGAACACAGATTTCATGGAAGGAAAACTGATACAGTGAGAATTAATGGGCCAACCTGACATGAGATCTGTGCGTGGAAAATCCTTACTAGAACAGACCTTAAAACTCAATGTAGAGCTTTGGGATTTAAGGACCTACTTGAACTTAGCAAAAATAAGCGAGTCATTGAATATGAATAGTCACAGCCTCTGTTTTGCTGCTTACGTACAGCTTCTGCAAACAGTGGTTTATAATTGACAGAAAGCAGAAATGCACCTTTCAACACCCACCAGTTTCTGCAACCTGGATGGTTTCCCACCTGAGCGCCTTGCTGATCTGTTTTTATCCTGTGAAGAGGTTACAGCACTGTGCTGGACATGATTTCCTTTACCTAACAGGTGCTGGTGATACTTTATTTTGCAAATGAGGCGTTTCCTGAACTATCATGAGGATAAAGAGCTACTACCGAGGGGGGGTGAAATAGAAAGAAAGGGAGGGAGGGCAAAGAATGACTCTGCAGATAAATCCTCCACACTATTGAGTCTTTGCTGGCACAGAAAAAAAACAAACATCAGAAAAGTCATGCTTCAGTTCTCCACCATTGAATTATCTTTTCCCTTTACTTTTGCTAGCTCAAAATACCTACAAGTATGCTTCCCTCCTTGAAGCAGCCTCCTTGAAATTTAAGAGTACGTTTCAAAGATTGTGTACAATCTAACTCTTTGTGTTTGGCTTGGAGAAATATTTGTTGGGTGGAAAGGAAAAAGGAATTTAAGTAGCTGGTAGTAAGCAAATGTTCCACCACTGCCTGGTCAAAACACAGTGAAAGTAAGGACAGGTCTTGACCATAGTGCATCTTGCTGCATCTTGCAGTCTTAGAAAAGAGTTGGAGCTCTTGACAGGCCATTGCAAAATGGAATAAACACCCTCCCACACACACACCTGTCAGACGCATATCCAGAGGTTGGTAACTTCACATTTATAAGTGTGACAATGACACGGAGACGACAGCGAAGACTAGTTGCCTCAGCCTCTGCCCCAGTCCTGAGCAGGGTCCTGAGCTCCCTGTGGCACAGCTGTACTGCTCTCATGGACATTACTAACAGCTTTGAAGTGTGCTGCATCTACAAATGGAGCAGTGGTGAAAATACCTTATGTTACTTGATAACATCCCCTTCCTATTCCCCCTGCTTTGACCTCTTTATCCTCTCAAAACCTCTGTCAGTCTGAAAAATGCTACTATCCCCTGTGTACAGATGGGGACTCGAGGCCCAGAGGGAGAGAACTGGAGACAGCGCAAATACTGCTGCCAGTCTGTGTTACAAGTTGCTCCACGAGATCCACTGCAGTTACCACTGAAGTAAGAACAAGTTAGGGTTTTTCCTTCCAAACTGAGTAACTTGATATTAAGTCACTTCTTTTTTTCTTGGTTCCACATTTGAGCCAAATGCTTCCAAAACAGGGTTTCTTGTGAACTGGAAGAAGAAATAATGATGAACACAGCCCCCAGGTGACACCCTCTACCTGCTCAGCATTCCCCAGGCAACTCAAGGAGGACAGCCCATTTGGATCACCTTTTGTTTGGTGAGCAGTGCACACATGGGATGATTAGCTCAAATAAGTGGGTAGCCTGAACTTTCTTAGTATATATTTGTTCTGTCCTCATTTCTTTTCATTTGGTCTCAGGTGCCAAAGCACGTTACCATGATGATGAATATACGAAGGCCTTGGAAAATTAGCATTAAATATGTGTGGGGTTTGTAAGTTGAGACATCATATAAAAGGGAACTCTAAGTCTATTGTAAATAAGTATCAACCTACTTCTGTTTGTTTTTCGGGCCAATTGTCTAAGAGTGCTATGCCTCGTGTTTTGAAATAATACTTAAGCTGAGCTGATGCCACGCTGCATCTCTCTCCTCTCAAGACACCTAAGCAGCACGTACTCAGCTAAGAACAGGCTGGGTGCTTAAGTCTGGTGTTGCCCAAAGCTTCAAGGTGCCCCTCACTCAGCACTCTCTCACTTCTTGGCTGGGCCAGGGGTGAAATGCATCTGGATTTAGTGCATTGCTTGGGCCCTAAACAGACCAATAGGAAACCTTTGTCATGCTTTTCTTGTTTTGTTTTCCAAAATTCTGTAATTCTCTGTGAGTTAACAGTCATCTGGGTGTATTTAGGAGTTTTCTTAATAAATTTGGATTTGCTTGAGACAGGACCTGAATTCTTCCATCTACATTCATAGAAAATTAAAGATTTTTCCTAACTAAATTTATGTGAAGCCTTGGTTAAATGCAACCCCCTAAAAGAAACTCAGTTTTATACATGCACACAAAGTACCTTGGTACTTTCTCATGATCTGTATGAATTTCAGTGTAGAACAGCCTGAAAGTTCTCTCGTTTTTGACTGATTTTGGCCTGAAGCTGTCCCACAGTAGAACTGAATGTTTCAGGAGAAGTCATAATTTCAGCATATTTTGAGTTCCAGACTATAACCAAATGTGACTTCCATTGAAACAAGTAAAAAGAAAGGTCATCTGTAAATAAAAAATGGAAACATTGAATTTAAAAAGTGTTTTAATGGTTTAGAAAAACACCATTCTATTTTTGGCTTTACTACATTGCTTCTTCATTTAGATGAAAGCAATGTTTTGGTTGTCAAGTAGTCCAGCTAAAAGCTCCTTTCTATCTGTCTTCATGCTCCTTTCCTGTACAAGACGTGCTCAGCAGACATTACAGGAACAAGATCAAAACCATCATCTTGATCTGGCCAGACACAGCCTGTAGCCTGGATCCGTATTCCAAAAGATGTGCAGCTCCTGGCATCACATTGCTCCTTTCTTTGGCACCCATTACCAAGAGCTGTCAGCTGACACAAGGATAACAGTTTTCCAGGGACCTCTGAGGTAAGGTATTCATTGCTTGCTTGCATGGGGAATAAATAGAGGAAGAGATGGACAATGAAATAAAAAATACCAAGTTCAAAACAAATTAAAATTACGTTTTCCATTCCAGGTACAATCATGCTGGGAATTCAGTGTTATTTGACATCATTGTCATCAAGACTATCACAAGATGCATAAAACATCTTGGACTTGAGATGAATGTGTCTCTGCCTGTACATACACACATGACTCCAGAGTTAGCATAAGTCATTCTACTATATTTTCATATAGTATTAAACCTTCTGCCACTGTGTTTGTGCCACAAAGATATTTAGATCCTAATCTGTATTAAGGGTTTAAGTTCCCATTGAAATCTAGGAGCTTAAGTAGGCTGTTTTCCAAATCCTCCTGTTATCCTGCATTATTCCAGCTCAATTAACTTGACCTGAGTGCTGCAGCTCCAAGCAGTGGTCTACTGAGCCAGTCTCAGTGCTCTTGGTGATAAAAATGTGTGAGCAAAAAGAATTGGCCCACCTGGTGGCTCATATTTGTGAGGAGAAGAGCCAGGCTGCCTACACTGGCATGAAGCCCATAAGGCAGCAGGTTCCAGTGGAGTTCAGGTACCTGGGACCTGCCAAGGATTGTATGTGCATGTCCAAGTTGCAAGTTTCAAAGCCGTTGGTAAGCAGTGAGTCAGTGGAGGGAGCAGAAAAGGATCTGATAAATTCTTTGTTAAAGTCTTGTTCCAGTTCTAATTAATCACATTCAATAACAATTCAATTAGTGCCATGAGTTAAAAATTACCAGGTTAGCTGCCTATACTGAGATGGACACATTCAGGGCTGAGGCAAAAATAGTCTGGCAGAAATGCGAGGCATTGAATAAGGCAATGATCTCCTGAGACATTTCTGGAAATTGTTCATGGCTATTTTCCATGTTCTCGTTCTCAATATGTTTCTAGTATCACTTTCCTTCTCTGACCTAGGCCCTCCATGGCATTTCTCCCACACATTTTCTCTTGCTAATGAGCAAGAGTGGTGGCTACTGGTATGGTGATGTGGATAGTCAAGCAGACTGGAGCCTCTCTGAGAAATTCAGTCCCACTCTGTTAAGAGCTCTCTGTACACACAACAAAAAGACACACACTGGACAAGCCCTAGAAAGACAAATACAGACAAAGCAAGAAGCAAAAAGAATATAATGAAGCAGGATCAGTCTCTCTGAGAACAAATGGTCCCAGCAGTTCAGCTGTCAGCCCCCAGGCTCCTGGTTACCACACTCACATTTACCAATAGGAAATACACTGTACAGCATCTTCCCTGATTTCTCCTATATATGTAGTTCACCTTTTTTAGCTTTTACAGCTCTTGGGGTGTGTTCACTGTTTATATTGCATCAAATACAACAGGATTCTGTCTTGGTTTTTTAGCTGGTAATATAGAAGGTCAACTGAAAATCATCTTCCCAGGCTTTTAGACGTTAAAAAATCAGTGATATAAGTATAGCCGAGGAGCAGAGAAACTCTTTTACCAAGGGAAAACAAGAAACACCAGGTTAAAAATTCTCAGTGATTCTTTTTAATAAGAAAATAAAAAGTAAACAGTGGAAATCATCTTCCGCAAGTCAGGTCCATATTCTGCTCTGCATTGTTGAGGTGAAATGGATTTTGGTTGATTGCCAGGCTTTTCTTCTTCCTTTTTCCGCATTTTAAGTTTTTTGGGAATATCAGAGAAAATGGAGCACAGTCAGAATATCATGGAAACCTGACTTGCCTACACACATCCACCCAGGCACTACAATTATCCATGCCAGCACACCAGCAATGTGTTGTTGCTGTCTCTATATGTATCAAGCTGGTGCATCACCTCCACGTAGCACTTCATCAACAATTCAGACTATTGACCTCCAATCTCATTTTTCATTGAAAAATATGAACAAATTCCAGTTGAAGTCAACCAGAACAATATATACCATTTTGGGTAAATGATTCAGAAATAAAATTAATGAGAACTGTTTTCCCATATGTCACCAACTGAGGGACAGCTGGAGCAGTGCTAGTGATGGGGCTAATGGGGGTAACTACTGAAACAGGGACTCTGGAGAGGAAAGCAGTGCCAAAATAAGCTTTTAATCCAGCAGCCAAATGAGTGGTGGGAATGATTTCTTCAGCCTGTGGCTCCCAGCACAATAGGTGCTGATGTGCTGTTGCGTGATGATTCAAAGTCCCCTCAAATTATGGGAAAGGAGCTTTCTAATAATTTTCTTTCTATTTGTCTTATAGATGCAGCTGCTCACTTGTTCAAGCCACAGCTGCATAAGCCTCTCTCTAGGATGGATTACTGTGCTGAGGATTGGGCAACAAGCAAGCAGGAGGCTGCAGAAACTCTCAAGGATCTCAGAGTAATGTCCTCACTTCCAGTAGCTAATAGCACTGCTGACAAATATGCAATCACAGCCTTTGACGTTTCTACACGATGGTGCTTCTACACATTGTCTGGGGCTCTGAGGGCACAAAAATATCTTAACTGCCCTAATCAGCCTCACTTGGGACCTCCACCCAAAGCACTTGCTCATTGGCCCAGGGTTCCTATTTAGACTCTTGAGCTCTGCTCAAGACAGCTCTGGTTTGTAGCTTGAGGGGGGAAGGTTTGGGTTTTGTTTGTTTGGGGTTTTTTTTGTGGTTTTTTTTTTTTTTTTTTTTTTTTTTTTTTTTTTTTTTTTTGGTTGGTTTTGTTGGTTTGTTTGGATGCAGGAGATCTCTGTGCAGTAGCTGAAGTTCTTATATCTCCTGTTTTAGCCATGGAATTGTTCAGGCAGTCTTCAAAGTGGGTAAGTGTATTAAAGGTATACCTTCACTTTCAAATTTTCCTCTCTGTTGTGACAAAAGTGGGTTAAGGCATATACTTGTCCTGCACCCCATGCAGACATTGATGTGAGAAGTAATAGTTGCAGCAGCCTATTCTCAGCTATTACCTGCTCCACATGCTCCTTACCTGGGTGTAGTGTAGTAATCTGGCCCTTGACAATACTCTGCATTCACTGAAGCCAGCCTTGGCAGAGGGAGGATCTGGTCTGTGACCCTCTGAGATGTTTGTACATGAATAGGCTTAACCAAGACCCTGTAGCATGCCAAGATTGCAAACTTCTTTTTGGCAAGGGCTATCTTTCTACTGCATCTGGAGTACCTCCCTTTGTGTGATCTTGGCCACATGTCCAGGTGCTGCTGTAATGTAAATACTTACTAGAGTAATATCTAAGCTCCAAATGCCTTTGTTTTGCTTTTCATAAGCTCACATACCAGACAGAGATGAAATTCAGGAGTTACCAATAATAGATCCTATTCTAAAGGTGATGCTGTCGTCACTGGCAGTATTTAAAGGTGGGTGAAGTATGTTGGCAGGTATCAGACATAGTTGTTCTTAGGAATAAATAGCTAGTATTGCTTCTGTGAATGCCTTGAGAATTGTTTAACCCACAGTACCTTTCCTGCTTGTTGAAAATACTTAGAACCATTTATTAGTTCAGGACAAACTTGTTCTTTCAACTGGCTCTCAATTGTAGTCTATCTGGCTAGGCCCAGCTCGCTAATGTTAGGGACACGTTAAACTGTTTGGTGGGGTTTGGGAATGTGTTTTCATGTCTAGTGTTGGGAGGGTGAAGGAAGATGGTGAATTTGAAGTAAACTGCAACCACCCAAGAAGTCACTTCATGACTATAAAACTCAGTGGGCAAGGCTGCCAGTAGAGACCATGACAGCTACCATCCTTGGTGAAAGGTTTGTAGGGCACCTGGGACAAGGCCATGATTTCACCTGATATGGCTTAGGCCTGACCACAGGCAGTATTAGCAGAGTCTTCCAGGAGCTGCCTGTATCTAACACTAAAATATCATGACTTCTGGGTTGTAAAATTTACTACAGCAAGCTCTGAGACAAGAAATTATGTGCTTGTCAGATGACTTTTTTTTCTCCTTGCAACTTTCAATTTTCATCTCGGACCTAGAAGCTTACCTGGTTTTGGAGAGAATGCAGTGTCCTTTGTTTTATACCTCTTTCTTGTTTCTCTCCAATATGGCAGACAGTCTTTTGAGGCTGTTTAATATTAGTAACATGTCTCTGGTGCAGTTGAAAATGGACAGCTCTGGCATTTGGGTTTTGAAGGGGAAATCCGTTCTTTGACTCCTCCTCCTGAGGAAAAACCTCAGGTCAATTTGATGTGTGAGCAGATAAAATAAAAAGTATTTTTGTAGTAGGACAAGTATCAGTGCTGTTAAAATAATACTTAATATGTTATCATGCAGAAGGGACTTCCAACTCTGTTCACATACGTGCTGTCATATCTTTTCCTTCTTAAAAGAATAAAAATAATCAATATGTATTCTATACCTACTCACTGCAATATATACACAAATAGGACCCTGCAACTGTGCTTACTCTTGGTTATAGTTTTCCTATTGATGTGAATGTCACTGTTTGGATGAGTAAGTGTTTGAAAAATCAAATACTATATAAGTGTGGGTGTATATATGTACTAATATATTTGTTTAAGTTTTTATCAGTCTCAGACTGATAAAAGAGCAACTTGCAGTATGGGGAAGAGAAGCAAAGTTGTTACAGTCTTGATCACAGCCTTCCAGTATTAGCAACTGTGCTTGAGGTCTGAATGATATAAGGAGTTTGGACTCTAAAACCTAGCTATGACACTTCTAAATCAGCCCAAGCAAGCCTTCCTTCAGAAATCCAAGCAGAAGTGGACATATTATTTGAAGATGGTTTTTTAACATTTGTATTAATTCTAGTGGGGAAAACATAGTGCTGGTGTAGGAACAGAACCTAGTGATTGCAGGACACTTTAGCCAAGTTTCTAGTTCTTGGAAGAGTTGTGGGGTTAGATTTTTTCTTTTAATAAAACCTATTTTTTCTATTTTGTCATATGATTTAGATGAGTTATTTCAAGGGGAAAATTCCTTCAAATCAACCTATTGTGTTTTGAGACAAAACCAGAGCCTTTGCTGTGCAAACAATAGAGGCTGCAGCCTCTCCCTTGCCTCAGCTGCAGTAGTCCATGCATTTGTTATAATGCTTGACTGGAATCTGAACCCTCATGCTTGAGTATTCAGAATAAGCTGGTTAAAATGGTCTGAGATCAGAGAACAGGCTGAGGACTGGAGTCCTCAAGGGAGAGGGCCAAATGCTGGGTTTCAGTGTGTCCTGTTGGCTTTGGTAATAGCTCACATGTGGAGATCATAGGATTCTTCAGTGTGCAGCTTCAGGCAGTGCTTGCACAGACATTCCAGGGGATTCCAGTATTTGATTCATTATTAAACAGACTAATAGCTAAATCTGTAGTGTCTGACCAAGTTGCTTTTTAAGAGAAGCAACTTTTTTAATGATCTGCTGCCTTGTATCTCTTCCTTTCCTGATTCCCTTCTGTCTCCTCTTCTTTTGCCTTCTGTGTTTCTTTTTTTCTACCATTCCTGACTCATCCTCATTTTTTCCTTGAGCTTTTCTTATTACCTGAAAGCTTAAACTGTACAGCATATAGGTACTTTATGCAGGCCACCTGCACGTATTCAGTGGCCTCTACACAGTTCTTGAACTGTATGCTTGACAATCTCAGTGTAAACTTCTCTGCAACCACAAGCCGCAGGTATGTGCGTCAGATCGTTGCGAAGATGTGGTGAAAACCCTAAATTGTTCTGTGATTCTTTTCCTTCCTGTAAATGTTCTTTATCTGTATAAATTCAGAGGAGCTTCCCAGACTTCCCTGAAGTGGAAGCCATTCCAGTGGATTAATTTCAACCTGCTGTTTCATGCTGCAATTGTGCCAGCACCCACTGGTGTCTGTAGGGGACAGCTTTTGGGTTCTGTATGTTGTTCTTCACCTAGCACATGCAGTAGAGCGGAATGGTGCGAAGTGTTGCTAGTAGAACAGATCAAAAATTTTAGACCTATTAAGTGCTTGGAATTTGGTCGTAAAGCAATTTTGTGCACTATTTATGCAGTGGAACCCAAATCTGCAAAAACAGAGGAAGTAGCAGATAGTAACACTAATAGTGCCAAAAAGTGGAGTTTCACAAGCAGCCTCCTGGCAAAGTGTCCTCCTGTGTCTGCTGTTATGCAAGCCATTTTCCCTTTATGAATTGTTGCTAATTATGTTTTCATTGTGAATGATCCATTAGCTTGCTTACCGTGGCAGAGTTAAGAAGAAAAAGTGTTTCAATTGCTCAGGAAATAAGTAGAAAAAAGCCAAAATAACTCTTGGCTGGGTCTCTCACTGCTACTTGGTCTCTTCAGACATGTTTCTTATCACTGTTTATTGGCTTTCCAAGCTCACTGTGCTGTACAGCTTGTAAAAGGAGCATGCAGGTGACATCGTCTGTTCCTTCTCTAGTGCAAGTGATTCAAGGTCCAAGTTTTTGTGTATGGAAACAACACAAAACCAACAGCTTCTGCTAGGTACAAAAGCATTTTATGGTGGTGGTGAAGATGTGGTTTGAATGCTTTAACTGGTAACACTGACTCTGGGTCTTAAACAGTGGCATCAGTCATAACAGATCCAATCCACTTAGAAGGTGGAGTTGCTTCCAACAAAATTTAGACACTATGTTCCTGAGATACTCTAAAAGGAACTGCTGTATGTTTCCACCATCCGACCGAGTTTTAACAGTGTGGATCTCATCACAAGTATTTGTATTATGGGATTTGTGTACCAATGCTTATCCAGAAAAGCAGAGCCACTAATGGGCAAAATTTTAATTGAAGGCTGTCTAAACATCTACAGAGACAGGCCTAATCTGATTGTGGGTGCAACCTATTTTCAACAACCCAATGATATTCTAAAATAGACTAGGATAGATAAAAATCTATGAACAAATATAACTATAGATAATCTACCTCTGTCTACTAAACTGTTTAAACAATTAAGAAAGGATCCAATGGGAGTAGGGATTTATCAAGCTGCTTGCTTGTAAAGCAGGAATACACTAGATACTCAAATCTCAAAGCCCAGAAAAAGGAGTCTTTGAAAATGTCAGGGTAAAAGACCTTGTAATCCTGGTTTTAACCAAGTTGCACAATGAAACTATTACAGACAAGAGATGAAGAGAAACAGTTTGCAGTTCAGATTACCAACAGAACTGGGAAAAGAGCAACCAGGCTGAGACAATCAAAAGCTATTAGCACTGTCACAGTAATTCATGATGAATAACCCAGGAGGTGGAGAAGACCCCCAGGAGGTGGAGAAGACCCCCAGGAGGTGGAGAAGACCCCCAGGAGGTGGAGAAGACCTCCAGGAGGTGGTCTCCTCCTCCTCTTCCACCTTAACATGAGGAGGAACTTCTTTACTCTAAGGGTCACAGAGCACGGGAACAGGCTCCCCAGAGTGGTTGTGGAGTCTCCTTCTCTGGAGATTTTCAAAACCTGCCTGGATGCATTCCTGTGTGACCTGTGCTAGATTATATGGTCCTGCTCTGGTAGGGGGGTTGGACTTGAAGATCTCCAAGGTCCCTTCCAACCCCTAACACCCTGTGATACCTGTGATGAGCAGCCTCCTCACTGCCTGCATGTAGTGGTGCTTCAGAGGAAGGATTCTTGAACCATCTCCAGAGAGCACAGAGAAAATGGGGCAGTGTGAAGAGTGTCTGGGAAAGCATGTGCAAAATGCCTGTGTTGTGCTGCTCTGGGGAGGGATTACAGGCTGTCCCAGTACACCTGGAGCAGGCCTCTGGCACTGTCACACTCTTTGACTCAGTTGCTCTGCAAGAAGAGCAGGGAACTTGCAAATACCTATTGCTATGATGTTTGTGATTTTTTTTTTTTTTCCTTCTCTATCATACTATATTTTGTTTTCTCTAGTTAAACTTACTTATGTTCACTGCTCTTTTCTTGTTCTGCTTTAAATCCACAGTTAAACCCTCTAGCTTGTTTAACTAAAGGCTGAAGACAGAGCTTGGGGAATGGCCAAAAATTGTCAAACTTATTATAGCTTCAAGAGGTGTGATATGTAAATATTCAACTGCTTCCCTAGTGTGGTGTGACTCATGGCCACAGGGCAGGTGCTCTCCAGCAAAGGTGTAGGCAAGCATAGGGTGTCCAGACTTCTCTTTTCTCCTTCCGTCTGCAGGGCAAACTGGGCAAAAGCTCTGTAGACTGACTCATTTTCTGGAAATCTGGAGGAATTTTTGTATGTTTAAATGAGCTGCAGGTGAAGTTGCTTGGGATGCTGTATTGGAAATGGGTGGGAAAAAATACATGGATGGGAAAATACGGTAAAAGATGACTGAGTGATGCTCTTCCACAATGCTGAAGAGAAAATTAGTCTCAGCTTAGACAAAGGAGCCTTACTTTGTACAAATGACTCCAAAGCAGAAAGGACCAAGGAGAAAAGTCACTTCCCACCCAGGTGACATGGTGAGATTGATAGTGAACACAGCTTCTCCTATCTATGTCAATTTGGTTCATAAACATATTTCCAGATTGACTAGGGCTGCAACTCTGAATATGGGGGCAACAGATACGCAATCAAATCACCACAAGCTGTGCCAAGACTACTTTGCATTAGGTTCAGAAGTATATGGTATATTAATGCAAATACTGTTCATTGAATATAGATTTTCAACATGTATTAGCCTGGCTCCAAAGATTAAAGTTTGTTTAAGGATACTGGTCTAGAAGAGATCAGACAAAGTATAGAGTGATTTTTATTATTATTATTATTATTTATTATAAGGCTGGTTTTCCTTGAGTGAGCATGATGAGGGTGCTGAAATGATTGATAACCATTTTAATCCAGTTTCCCAAGTATGGGAAAGAACTTGGAACATAAATGCCATTTAAGAGGTTTTAATGAGCTTTGCTTTCAGATGCCTTCAAACTCGTAATTTTTCCCAGATTCAGTTTTTGAGCAGCTGTTACAGATGGATGGTGGATCCTGGATAGCTGTTTTCATACCTTTCCTGCATGCTAGCCCATCACTGCAGGCAAATCAGAGTTGTACTTGTGACCTATTTTGCATCTGTGCCCTATATCGCAGCTTGGTTTTGCAAGAAAATACACTACACCATTCTGACCAGAAGATGGCAATGAGAAATGAGGTTTTAAACTTTATACTTCATTTCTTTATCAAGCATTGTACAGTGATGCTTCAAGCTTATGACAGTTCATATGTCAAAGCATTCCAGACAGATTTCTTGAATAATTAAAAAATGACAGCTTCACCTCTACACAGCTGAGCTATCAGAGGGCTGTGGCTGAGGACATCAGCAGAAGGGAATGTAGATGGCAATTTAAAATCAATTTTTCCATAACTGCTTTTTCATAGCTGGTTTCCATGGACTGCACAGTGGTTAAAGCCCAGAAATGTTCAGCAGCTGAGCTTTAAGTACCTTCGAAGAAACTGGTGGGTGAAGCTTGACCTGACCACTCTGGTCCCAGTGTACCTATCCCCCTCAGGGCTTCAGCTGACTGGTTTCCCAGGTGTTTACTGGGAGCTTTTAATAGTGCAGGGATGATTTGTTACACATTTAAGTTTCTTCCATTCCTACTGAATGTAGCAGTTTAAACACAAGGTCCATTGTCAGAAGTTCCTCAGCACAACTGAAAGCAAAACTGTGTGGTCACCCTTCAGGAGCTGTACACGTGGGAGACCTACTGCTCATCTACCTCAGGGACATGAAGATGTTGATCTGTGCTGCTCTGAATCTTGTGTGGCAGCTCTGACTCCATCAGTAGCTGTAACCCCAGGATTACTTTGTGCTGTATTTCTTTTGGTTTTTTTCACTCTCACCTCTGGAAAGCTTTTGGCACAGGATGGGGAAACTTCCAGGAGTCTTCAAAACTGTTTCCCACTAAGCTCTTTCTTTTGTCTGACAAATACACATCAGGGAGTAGCACAGTGGGTTGTCAGAGGCATACTCATAGTGGTAGAAGAAATCTCTCTCCTTTATTTCTATGCTTGGCTGCAAACAGTGAGTATCCTATATATAGATATGCTGTATGGGTTTTACTAGTGGGGAGTAACTTAAAACAGAGCAGTTCCTCTGGCCTGAGTTCATTACCTGTTCTTTCAAACTTTCTCCTTAAACATGAAAGAAAGATTTGTTTCTTTCATGGGACACATTCTAGCATGCTGGGTTCATGCTCAGGTGAGTTTGACTGCAGTGGTGTATGGCAGGATGCAGTTTGAATGAGTTCATTCTCCTCTGTCACTTCAGGTTGAATCCTGATTTTTTTTTTTTTTAAATTATTCTGTCACTTGGTGGTTGCTTAAAGTCTGCTAGGATCACAGGAGCCAACACATGATCACTGGTTGTGGTGAGGACTTGGCCAGTAGGTTGATGGATGCGGAGCAAAAGCTGAACGGTTGCTGCAGTACCTGGACCCTGTGTCAGAAGCAAGGATGATCATCACCCCTGCCTGTCCTCAGGGCCCACAGAGCACTGCAGTAGGAGTGGGGGAAACAGTTGGATAATGTGAAATCAGGGGCTTGTGGTTTTAATGTGTGCACTGAAGATCCTGTGTCGTCCTGTGCAGACAGAAGGTATTTGACCTTGTTGCAACACTTTAGCTGTAAGCTGTGGGTGGACTGCTATGCTCATAATGTATTTGAGGCTCCAGTGAGGAGGCAAAACTGATTGTGGAATTTCTTTGCTAAAGAGAAGCCAGTAAAACCAGAGACAAGTGAGAATGCAGCACCAAAGGTCCTTTGATAAGAAAACATAGAAACATGGAAATGTCTGGGTTGGAAGGGACCTCTAGAGGTCACCTAGTCCAACCCCCCTGCTGAGAGAAGGGACATCCTCAACTAGAGCAGGTTACTCAGAGCTCTGTCAAGCCTCACCTTGAATGTCTCCAGGGATGGGGCCCCAACCACCTCCCTGAGCAACCTGTTCCAGTGCTCCACCACTCTATCATGATAAAGAGCTTCCTCCGTATTTCTAATCTAAATCCACTCCTTTCTAATTTAAACCCATTGCCCCTCGTCCTTTTACTCCAGGCCTTCCTTTGTAAACAGCCTTCTCCAGTCTTTTTATAAGCTCCCTTCAGATACTGGAAGGTCACTATTAGGTCTCCCCAGAGCCTTCTCTTCTCAAGGCTGAACAATCCCAGCTCCCTCAGCCTGTTCCTGTAGGAGAGGTGCTCCAGCCCCCTGATCATCCTTGTGGCCTCCTCTGAACCTGCTCTATCAGGTGCATGTTCTTCCTGTCCTGAGGGCTCCAGAGCTGGATGCAGTATTGCAGGTGAGGTCTCACCAGAGCAGAGTAGAGCAGCAGAATCACATCTCTTTATCTGCTGGCCACACTTCTTTTGATGCAGCACAGGATACGATTGGCCTTCTGGGCTGCAAGCACACACTGGCTGCTCATATCCAGCTTCTCATCTACCAGCACCCCCAAGTCCTTTTCTGCAGGGCTGCTCTCTATTGCCTCTTCCCCAGGGTTGTATTGATAGTGGGGATTGTTCTGGCCCAGGTGTAAGACCTTGAACTTGCTCTTGTTGAACCTCATGAGGTTCACCTGGGCCCACCTCTCCAACTTGTCCAGGTCCCTCTGGATGACATTCCATCCCTCTGGTGTACTGACAGCACCACTCAGCTTGGTGTCATCCGTGAACCCGCTGATGGTGCCCTCGATCCCGCTGTCTATGTCACTGATAAAAATGTTAAACACAGGTCCCAGTACGGACCCCTGAGGGATACCACTTGTCACTGCAAGTGAAAACACCATAGAAAAATAAAATATTGTTTCTGCCTTATCTTCTTCCACTTTCACTGTGTTTCTTCTTTTTATCTAGTTTCTGATGCTTCTTCTTATGTTCTTCATTCCAGCCTTTCACATGCAAGATATGTTTTGGCAGCAGGCACAGAGTATCCAGTTTGGCATTAGTCTCAGTCTAGCAAGGAACTTGCTGGGACTGCTGGGCTACTTAAGGTTGAGCTTACAACAGTGAGTGTCTGGGGGTTCAGCTGTACAAGAAATGCACAGAGCAGCATCATGGGTGGATACTCTCATCAGTTTTTTTGACAGAAGAGAGGTGCCAAGCAATCAAAACCCTTTTACTCCCTGGCAAGTAATAAATCAAGTCTCTGATATATTAAGCAGTAGGTTGCACAACAGTTATAACAGAAGAATAGGAGTTGTGCCAACCATGATGGTTATTCATCTTCATCAGGTTAAAGTGTCTCAAGTATTCAAGTTGTTCTTTCTCCTAGGAAGCATTACTTTATTTTCTAGGGAGCAGAGAAATAAGAATAGAGCATTAATATAATGATGACAAATGGTTGCTTTGGCCTTCTTTGGGAAGACTGTGATAACCTAGGTCTGGTCTTTGTGTGTTTCTCCTGCCTCACAGTATGAGTTCACTGAGGTGGCCCTGGACTGGCAGACCTCCAAACTGGCGTGTGTCTGACATTGTTCAGTGGAACACTCTGTGCAGACCCAGGCGTGCTCCTCTCCTTGGCATCAGAGGAAATAAACCAAAAGACCTTGGTCCCAAGCTTGTTTGCCTTATCAACACACATTATGATTGTTTCCTGCATCTTCAAAAAGCAGTTGCAACCCAAGATTAGATCATGGATACTATCTGGCACATACCTCTTCATTTGCCAGTGATAGACTGGCTGGCTTGGAGCTGATGAGTAATGCTTCTCTGCAGCAAGCTGGTTATGAGCATAGAGGAACAGCAGAACATCAATAAATCACCAATTACTGTCACCCTGTCTACCTCCTTGTTCAGCTTAAGCATAGTTTTGATGCAAAACTGATTCTGCCACAGCCATTGTGAGAGTTTGCAATTGATGGTTATTTCCCATGTTTCACCTTGGATTTCAAAGCTGAAGAAAGCTGTCTAGAAAAAATTCAGCAGAACTGTTTTTCATCAGAAAATGCAATTCTCAAATAAAAACACTTAAAAATACTATTGATTTTGAGGAGATTTACACTTCAGCCAGAAAATGCATACCAAAGATCTCCTAATTCCTTGGCTTTGACATGTCTTAATTTCCCTTATCTATTTTTTTTTTTCAAATGAAAACAAAGGCTATAATGTCTGTGCTCAACAAAATGGAATTACCAGTTTTCAGCTTATTTTTAGGGAGAATCAGAAAAATTGTAGCTATAAAAATGGTGATCAGACTTCTCAGGCTGCTATAAAGGATGAATTACAGTGGAACAGCATGGCAATCTCTTACACATGACTTTTTTTTAATCAGTTTTCTTGTTAGGATGTAGCTTGAATACAAATTTCTACTTCTGAGTAAAGAGGTGGAGTTGGCCTCCCAGCGCTTGCTCTGGTCATGTAACTATAAGGGAGTGTGAGGATATGAGTGACTAATAGGAATATTATTGGAATAGTTCCTTGCCACTATTAACAACAGCTTGATTCTATTAATAAGCGTAATGAATTAAAATTAGTGTGAGAAATGCTGGTTGTGACCTGTCTTCCTCTCACTTCATCCACTGCTAAGCAAAGCTTACCACCTCTGCTGCAGCAGCAATCTGAGCACTGAGTCTGCAGCTCTGGGAAGGAGGGGTGCTTGTGTCCAAAACAGTGCTTGTGACCATGCGGCTGAGCCCCAGTGCTGAGACATTTATTTTCTTAGTTTTCACTTGGAATTTCTCCTCTGAAATGCAATGGTATAAGTTCATGATGGTCTTATACTTTGCAGAAAGCAAGCATGGGTGTAACGTCCTGAGGGGACTTCTGCTTCAGAACAAAGACCCAGAGTGTGGTCTGTGACTAATGACACCCAACACTGATGTAAAAATTGCTGAAATAGACTTTGTACAATGGTTTTTTTACACAAAGATGACTACTACCCAGAAGAGAGCAAACTCCTGCCCTTGGGACTCTAAACCATGACAGTTTTGAGAGGGGCTTGTGTCTGTGCTTAGCTAATGGCCTGTTAAACAGTGTGAGAGGAGAGGCTGCCACTTGCACAGGCTTTTACCAGCATTAGACCTATTGGTTGGCTGACCAACTGGGACATACTTAGTGGAATCTAAGCAACTGGTGCCTCTGAACTGTGTTAATGTGGGATAGCAAAAGACAAAAATGATTATTCCACCCATATTAAACATTAAACATGAAAGAATTGCATTAAAATGCTCTGGAAGAAAGGAATTAACTGAGTCTTTTTGATCTGTGGATATTTATTCTAGAAGATTTGACCCTGGCATGTGTCTGACTTGGTGCACCCAGTTATATTTTGGACAATAGGAGTTGAACTATCCTTTTGAAAGGGAATGAACACATAGCTGGGGTTAATACAGAAATAATCACAAATAGCTGTCCTTCTTCTAGGGGAAGGGTTACAGTGGATTGCTGCAATTTCTGGATTCTGCTCCTGGATGCATTTAGACAGAAGGAAGTAAGTGTGAGGTTGTAAGGAAAAAATCCATAACTCTACACTACAGGGGGAAAAAAGAAAGTGATGGAGCATGCTTTAGCTAGTGATGGATAGTTCAAGGCAGGTAAGTACCAACTGATTTTCACTTGCAGGTAGATAGCACATGAAGAGATGGCTGATCAAGTGTGTATTTAGAATCACTGAAAAGTTGAAAATCTGAGGTAGAAAGAGACCTGCAGAGGTTTTCTCATCCAACTTCCAGCTTGGTGCAGGGGTAACTTCAAAGTTGGATCAGGTTGCTCAGGGCCTTGTCCAGACACCTTCTGACTATCTCCAAAGATAGACATCACCTACCTGAGTCTTTGCTGCAGTGTTTGCTTTTATTGTGAGGAATTTTGTCCTTATCTAGAAATATATATAATCTTAGTTGTGTCTGCTTAAGATAAATAAAATGGAAAGACCAAGGCAAAAATAAGTATCTGAGGATTTCCTTAAAGGGACTGGAAACTACTTGGGAGCAAAGAAGGCTGATGAATCCGAGGTCTCTTCCAACCCCTGACACCCTGTGAGTGAATGCTGGTGCTCAGGAGATAGGCTTTAGCATCAGGGCAAATAAGAACTGAAGGGAAAGATGTTTCTTCATTGTAGCTAGATCAAAAAGAGCTTATGAAGCCAAGAAAGCCAAAGTAAAATAATCATTGTATGCATCTCACCATTCATTGCCCTCTTTCTTCAATGAGCATTACTTACCTCCTTGCTTCCCTGTCTCTTGGTTTCCTGTTGCCTCAGAGTCAGAAGAGAAGGCTTGGGTAAGCACTGCAATTCCCTTCTCTACTTCAGGGCCTGTCAGGGATGGCAATGGGCCTCCAGCTGCCTTGGACAAGCATGGTCTGCTGATCCTGTGGGCCAGTGGCCAGTACACTTGCTTTGTTCATTGTAGCCTCAGTTGGGATGCAAAGAGTGCCAGCCTTGGATTTCATTAATTCCACCATCAGTAGGTCTGAATTCATTGCTGCTAATACAATGCCTTTTTCTAAGTACTGTGCCAGGGGTAGTTTTATTTTGACACCATGTGTGACCTCCTGTTATTTCTCAACAAATGCTGGCAGGCACAACACAGCCGGCAGAGCAAAACAGCACAGTGTGTCACAAACTGCTGAGTGCATCCATGCTGAAATTACCAGCAGATTCCAGAATGGGCTGAAAATTAAATAAGAAAGGAATACATACAAATATTGCTCCTCTTTACTCCAGCTTTGACTGCTGCTTCCCCTTGCACATGTTCTCTCCTGACTTGGACACCGGCAACAGCCAGAGCAAGGTTATATTTTTATTTCTGTTCTATCCTTCTAAAACTTCCTCAAACTGCTGTAGAACAGATGTTCCTGAGATATTCCCAAGCAACTTACCAATGAATTCCTTCCCCTGAGCTGATGTTCATTCTCTGCTTTTTACAGGAGGGCTTGACCTGTTCAAATAATACATTACAATGATGATTATCATAAATGTTGGTTGTTTCCACCACTGGATAACTGGCTCTGTTCACCCTTATTTTTCCTTTGGGGTCCTGTGCCTCTCCTCCCTGTTGCTGTGTTCATGTTGCTGTGGAAAAGAACAGGGTGAAGAGCAGCAGTTAGTTATAGGCAACCTGAGCTTTCCTAGTGACAGAAGTACTCGTGAAGGTTTTAACTGCTCAGATGTAGGACAGAGGACTGTGTAGTGTTGCAGAGCATGACGCTCGGCCATACTGGGTTTGCTTCTTTGTTAATAAGTCACCTGCATCATGTGCTAAGGAGCAGCCATGCAAGCCTAGGAACTCCCTCTGCCCCAGTGAGCCCTCAGCTGACCCCAGCCTCTCTGTTTATATCTGCTAGCTGCTCAAGCCACACAAGGGAGCTGAGTCACTGCTGTCAGCCCAGGGCTCTGGCTGTTGTGACTCCCTCAGCCCTAAAGGTCTTCAGCTCATGGTGGTTAATGGTGTTCAGCCCTGGCATTCAAAGTTGCTAACACGCAGGTACATTTGGTCTCCCATCTTCTGACAAGGGTTTTATTCAGCAGCTGTCAGTTATGGTGCAATTAATTTGACCTATCTTAAGAGGATCATGGTAGGTGGCAAGTGCTCATGGAGCAGAATCATGCTGTGACACCCTCTGCGCTCTGTCAGAGCCATGCATATATTTGGTGTGCTCAGTGCAGGGCACTGGACTTGAGTCTGGAGACATATTCCCTTGCCAACATGCCTTTCAAGAAGGCAAGGCAAAAAATAATAGCTTCAATACAACTATCCTGCAAGCCTGGTGCTGTGGAGAATTGTCATTTTTTTGGCACTAAGGGGAGCATTTTAAGCTGATGAGAAAATGCAATAGGCTGATTTACTTGGATGCCTCAGTGTTTCTTTGACTTTAGCCAGGGGAGGCCGTAAGAGGGGTAGAGAAAACCAGAACATAATGCTGCACAAGGCTTGTTTGTATGCACTGGCGTTTCCAGACACTTGCTAAACTTGTACCTGCACGTGGTCCAAGTGGAAAGGGAGGGCAAGCAACAGGAATTTTCATTCTAATGGGCCTTTGCAGAAGCAGATTAACTTCCACTGTCAGCAGCTCCAAGAGAGGCCATGCAGCTAGGGAGTTTTTTAGCAAAGTGTTGGGGAGGGTGGTATTCCTGCCTTCTCTGCAGTCATGCTCTCTTGCATATTTTGACTGTGCAGGAGGTCCTCTGGGTGCACCCTCCTCTTCCTCCCCATGGGCGTAGGCCTGTAGGGCTAGGGCCCACCAGGTGGCACTGGTGAGATGAAGTATCCTGCAAGCAGGCAGGGTAAACCCCAAGCCATAAAAGGATGGAAATAAACCCTTTTCTGTCTGTCTTTTTGTGAACAAGCCTTGCTTTCCTCTCTGCTAAAGTCCTCATTTCAGAGCAAAGCAAAGGGTAGGTAGTGGCTCTGAGTGAGGTGCCCCAGGGCTATGATATGTTTCTTGTAGGGCTGTACGTGTATTTCCTGGTAGAAACATCCCACTCCTAATCTGTTTTCTGAAGATGGCTCCTTGGCATCTCTTTCAAGACTGCAGCAGGTCTCTGTAAGCTAGTGGGGTGACACTAATTCCTTCTCTGGCTGAAGTGTTTTGATGGCAGGAGATGGCACAGGCACAAACAGGGATGTGAGAATAAATCCGGAGAGAGAACACCAGCCAGCAGCAGTATCAGGTATCTCTTAAAAATGGGAGAGTATGACCCATTGTCCTGGTCACAGGGCTGGCACCAAGACTTGTACATCAGAAAGCCAGAACGAGGGTATTGTGGGGACAGTTCTCTGGAGAATGGTGACAGTGACACAGTCCCTGGTGGCTGTTGCTAAAGCTGACCCTATGCATTTAGAACCATAGAATGGTTTGGGTTGGAAGGGACCTTAAAGATCATCTAGTTCTAACCCCCCTGCTGCGGACAGGAACACCTCCCACTAGACCAGGTTGCTCAAAGCCACATCCAGACAGGTCTTGAACGCTACCGGTGATGGAGCATTCACAATTTCCCTGGGCAACCTCTTCTAGGGTCTCGCCACCCTCATAGGAAAAACTTCCTCATTTCTAAATTAATCTCCCCTCTTCCAGTTTGAAGACGTTACTCCTTGTCCTATCACTACTAGCCCTTCTAAAAAGTCCCTCCCTAGCTTTCTTGCATCCTCAAGTCTTTCTCCTTGGGACTGCTCTCAATCTACAATCTGCCCAGCCTTAATTTGTGCTTGTGATTGCTCTAACCCAGACGCAGGATCTTGCTGAACTTCATGAGGTTGGCATGGGCACACATTTGCAATTGTTACTTTCATAGAGGAAAAAAAAAATGTCCTTGGAGACTTTGACTTTCAATTTGCAGTGCATTTAGGAAGTGAGATGCAACAAAATTCATGTCTTTGTTGTGATGGTGAGCCTAGCACTGCATCTCTGGAATAACAACACACAGAATGGCTGCTCCTGGGCCAGCTCCTGGACCTTTGTTACGGAACAGAAAACTGGATCACGGGAGCTGACCGGTCTTGTGTTTCATCATGCTGCTGCCTCTAATTACACTCAGACCTATCTGATTACCTATTCCAGAAAATTAATGAGACCAGAATTTACTGGCCACTCCTTTTCTCTGCTGACTTTGTCATTAATATCCAGGGGCTCAAACTCGGTAGCACCTGCTTTCCCAGCTCTTTTGCATGTTCTGGTCACATCTTCTGGAGAACTGGCCCAAAGGCTGGGTGCTGGTAGCTTCTCCCCTCCTGGCTGATGAAGGAAAAATGTCTGGAAGTGTTCCTGGTTTCTGGAGTTGACATACTGATGGTCTTCACCCTAAGAATTATGAATTAAATTAGGACTTGTTTTACAGGAAACTGCAGATAATGTCTGTCTGTGCTCACAGCTCAGTCAGTTCTTTGGGTGTAGCCCAGTAGTTTGAATAGCCTGTGATTTACTGCCACCAGTGGAATGAAACAGAATCACTTTCTCTGATTTATATCCTCTATTGTAGTTAAATATTTGCACAGTATTAAGATCTTAGTAATTGAATGCCTAACAGATAGGTAGCAAATGTTTATATACCTCTGAAACGGCCACAGGGACATTGAGGTAATGATATTTCATTCTGATAAAAGGTCTTTTAGTAAAAAGAAACTTAAAGCTCTTTCAGCTCCGTTTTGCTCTCAGGGGTAGTACTAACTCATGTTGATTTCAGTGGGTTAGTTCAATTTTTACAGATTGTAAAAATGACCCATTTATTTCAGAGAAATACTTCTGTTGAAATGAAGCAATTGTTGTGGAGGACCATGGCATCTTTAACACAGCACTATTGTTGATTGCTTCAGGTAAGAAGGTGAGGGGGGAAAAAAATACCAAATACCAAGCTAATATCAATCTTTCAAGGAAACCGAAGCTGGCAGGTTTAAACAATACCTACCGGTGTTAAATCAGGACTTCTCCATTCACTTGCAGAAAGGTATCATTAAATATCTCATGACCCATAGGTAATCAAAATTAGCCTTGTTTCCTGAAGCAAGAGCAGATCCTGTCACTTTTACTTGTTCTGTTTAAGTGTATATTCAAGTGAGGTAACTGGAATTCCAAGCAGGCACAACGGTTATAAATGAGTGTGAATACTGCTGAGCTGAATTCTTGGTTTACATTAATATTCAGAGGGTGTAAATGAGCTGACCTGAGTGACAGGTTAGGATTTTGTCTATGCCTGGCCAGGAGTGTGTGTTTCTTTGAAAGAGAAGGCACTTTTGTCTTGAAACTCTGTGCTTTTATAACCAAAAAAAGATGTCAACTTTTCTTAAACCATAAATCTACACAGAAGCTTTCGATTTACATAGATTTTCCTCTTTCTTTTTTTTTTTTTTACCATTGTTCAAAAATGTCAGATAACTTTGTGCTGATGAATTTCAGATGGGACTAGATGGGCAAAGAATAGGAAAGCAGCAGCAAAATAGTTGTTATTTTCTGCGTCTTGCTGACTCAAAATCATTTTAGCAGCTGTCATGTAATTCCAGAGTGAATGTTGAGAAAAAGGAGAGAATCACTGTATATATCAGGTCCTACTTATAACAGTGTAACTTGAAAAAAAAAAACCAACCTTTTAGAAAAGAGGGAGGTTATTTGGAATCCTAGTTAGTGGAAATGAGAACAGAATTTACTAGAGTGGTTAAGATTTTTTGAATACAATTTCCAATATAATGGAGCCCATATTCCTATCTGGGTAGTCTACATAATCCTATAACCTAATGATTATTTTAATTCTCCTTTAACAAAAGTTTCTGTAGTATCAAGGTTAATACCTGAGGTTTGATGCCCAATAAAACATGCAGTGTTTCAGAGGTCGCAAGGGGTGCTACTTCTCAAAAGTTGCAGGAATTTCTTGGTTTTTCTGTCCTAGCTGAGAGGCAGTTGATAACCTCATCCTTTGGTATCTGGAATGAACTGCAGTTCATGATACTGGTAAGGGCAGCTTTCCAGCTGACACATTTTCCATATGCTGTGATATGTAGTGGGATACTTGGCCGTGTATGCAGCCTCGGGAATGAGCCTGCCTGTTACCCAGCTACCTCACAGCCTGGCAAAGGACCCTAGTGCAGTTTGTACCTGTAAACTGTCAGTTATGTTTACGAAGGATGCAGCTCTGTGTGCACAGTATTTCTCCCTGGTTCCATAACTCCAGGCATGTCATCAGGTAGAGATTGTTAGAGATAAAAGGTCATTATAACCAGAGGCCATTGTGTGTGACTGAGTCCTTTGTGCACTGGTAGCTGCTGGTAACTGGACAGGGGTGTTCCGCCCACCTTACCTCGGGTGAGTAGCACAACGTTTGGGTCTGACATTGCGGGATCTCTCCGGTGACGGACCCTTGCTCACTCGCCCTGACTCTCCGCACCCGGGGCACGGCGGCCGCGGCGGGGCCGTTTCAGGACCCTGGCCAGGGCCGCTGAAGCCTCGGGCAGCTCCCGGCCGGCGCACGGGGCTCGGGGAGCTGCGGAATGAAACCCCCTCAAGGAAGCCCAGAGCTATGAAATCTTTGGGCTCGGCCACACAAGCGGGAACCGGCAGCCCCCATTTGCACAACGGGGTGTGCAACTGCACCTCTGGGGCCTCAGCCGCCTGGTGCTAGCTAAGCAGCTGGGGCTTCGTGGCACATCTGAGGCATTGACAGCTTTTGTGGGCTCTCTAAGGCGCCGTTAGGCCTTCAAGCTGCACAGCTGGAGTCTAGGATTCCTGGCCTGCATTCCAGCTCATCTAATGACGTATTTTGTGCCCCTGAAAGTGCCCTACAGCTGCCATGCTCTTAATTCCTGACCCTGTGTTCTGTAGAATAATGTGGTGGTGGAATATGTTACACATGCTAGTAAATAATATTTAGAGTGTTCTTTGACTAATAACAACTTTCTGAGGCAGCTGTTGGGAGTTTCAGCTAGTATTACCATATACTAGTATTACTGCTACAGCTTGAGAGGGATATTTTAATAAATCAGGGATCTCAGGCCTCCTAAATCTTCATGGCCCTACTGATTTTTATGATCTGTTGCTTGAGCACCATTATTATACTGATTTCCTTGGGCTGCACTGCATGTAAATATTTAGCCATGAAATAATTCAATGACACACAGCTAATGAAGCAAAGGAATGACTGGAAAGATGACATTTTAGGTGAATCACAGCTCATCCCACAAATTATTTATAGGCTGCTCTTTCTCTGACAGGATGTTGGCTATCTGGCAACAAGCCAGAGGGTTTATGAATCATCCAGTAGACTTATTGTGTCTTCTAGAGGAGGGCAAAAGCCATTAAGGAAGACTCACTTTGTAATTTTTTTTATAAGCAATCAACTAACTCATGTTTCAATAAAAATACATCTCTCTGGTCCCGGCTGGTGCATGGTTACTGGTAACCCTGCCCATGATCAGAAAGGAAAGTTAGTGACACAGCTTTACTTTTGTTGTCAAGTATAGTTAACTAAATAGAGGTTTGAACTCTTTACTCATGCTTTTCTCTCCTATCTTCAGTCTCTTTAGATGACAGCTCAGTGCCATTTCACAATTCATCACTTCTGAGTCAAAATCAAGAGTAGTTAGAGTACTACGATGAATGAGGTTGCTCTGGATCAGGGTGCTTAGCTGCCTAACAAAGAAGATAGGAGTCTGAGTGAGCCTGATGCTGCAAAAATAACAGAAGAAAAGCACAATGCTTCCCACTGTCATGGTCATTCTGTAGCATGGAATCCTTGAGTCGAAACAATAACGGATCACTGCAGTATACTGTGCGAGCCCAGACTGAAATGAGCATACCCGTGGCTGTTACATCCTTACCTCTGTTATATGGTGATCAAAAATTGCACCTCTTTGTGTGGACACGTGCTTGTAGGAAACAAAGGTCCCTTTCAGCTCTCTGGAGAGGTGTGTGTGTGCCAGGTGTAGTGATGTGTGTTGTGAGCAACAGCTGCATTGTTTAATAGATGTCAAAGGGGGCAGAAAGAATTGTATCAATTAGATGGTAAGGTTTATTAGACATAACTTAATGACACTGGTAAAATTGACATTTACATATAATCATGGCCTTTTTCAATCACAAAAATTGTGAATATCAACATATTAAGTGTTAAATAAAATTCCATTTCTATTAGCATACCTTTCTAAAAACATGGACTGTTTTTAAAGCATACAACTGAACATGTTACAGTCACATAATGAAGCAAACAAACTTCAAATAAAAAAATAAACCAAATATGTTAATACAAGATGGCTATTTACAAACAATGCAGTTCACCCCTGCTCAAAGAAATTCCCAAGGCCCTTGGTCATTCAAGTCATACTTCCTCGTACTGGAGGTATAGGGGCCTAGTACTGATGCTTGGCAAGAGGGGACTTCTCACACAGTTTTCAGCAGCAAAAATAGTTTTCTTCTTAAATTGCTGTGAGCTGGCCCCGTGGTAGATTCCATAGAAACCAAGGCACAGAGACAAAGTGTAATACCAGAGGCAATAACAGAACCCAGAACTTCTGCATCCTGTTCCTATATTCCAGCTGCCTGATTTGATTTGAAATTAGAAGTGCAGTACCAAGCTGAAATTCTTCATTCCTGCTGTCTCCTGGCTACCTAGTTATGATAGCTGTATGAAGAACTGGACTTTTGTTTCCCCTTTTTGCATTCTTTCCTACTGATCTCCAGTTACCTCTGTGGCATAGGAATGTGTCACGGGTTTCCCTGGGCTCTGCCTTGCACTTCCCATGAGTAGCAGGGTGGCTTTGCCTCTGTTTCACCCACTGGGAATGGATATAAAAGAACAAACAGGTAGCATCAAGCACAAACAAGGATTGGACCCACATCTCAAAGCTCAGTCTAGGCTTTGTACAGGCAAGACCTTCTTTCCCATGTCTTTGGAGGACAAAGAACTGTGATGTAACCTGGACAGCAAAAAGTAAATAAGCATTTCCAGAATTGTATCTCACGAAGAAAAAGATGGTGTGTTAGGCTCCCTTTCTATGGCTCTTTTTTTTTGCAAGTTCAAATTAGGGTGCATCTACACTGTGCACCTACACACTAAGGAGCTAGATTCAGACGCACTAGTAGCAGTGTTGTTGCTGCAGTCCCAGCCTGCACCTAAGGTCATGAGCCCTACCCAGAGGTAAAAGCAAAGAAGCCGTAAGCAGCACCATAATAATGCAGCTATACTGATTCCAGGCCCAAGAAAGTCACAGGGACACAGCAGGTCACATCAACATGTCAAACCATTACCAGCCCAGTCGGTAAGTGTCCTCCATACCCCACCATTTGACAGCAATCTGCCATGTCTTCACTTTCTTAGTCATTTTTCACATCTATTTTACTTTCATGAATGTAGGATTTTTTTAGAGGAAGAAGGCAGCGCTGAGTAAAGGCTTTCTTTTGGCCATAAGGGCAACATTTATCTAAAGGAAATTTTCAGTCACTGGAACTTGTCCTTAATGAGAATTGCACCGCTGAACTCAGAAGAACAAAAAGAGCAAGAGTTTAATTCCTCACCTTGGGTCTGATGGCTTGATGTGGGTTGGTACTAGACAGAGAGTAGCTTGTTTCTATTGCTCTTCATGATAACTCAAGAAATACTAATTCAAATGATGCTGTCAGGGAAAAATAAATCACCCTTAGTTATTTGCTAAAATACTTTGGAGATTTTTGGTTCCTTTCCAGTGTGCTCCCTCTGCTACAGTGATCAGTAGCATTATTAACACTGACCTTTGCTCAAGCAGTTGTCTAAAGCAGAATTTTAAGCTTCCATGTGCAGGCCAGGAGCACTACCCAGATGAGCTCCAGTAAGTCAGGCTCAGACAAAAGTCCCTGCCCCAGGACTCAACACCTTTATGCTGAGTAAAATTCAGGAACCCACAGGAAAAGAAAAGGATTCATTCAGGTAAATTATTCATGGAGATATTCACTTATATCTATAATTTATTTGCTGAGACAAGGGACTAATGAATCCTTTACAAAAGGCTGGCAAAGGTTCAAGCATCCGTTCATTCCTACTGAAACTCTACTTTGAGCTCGTACCAAAGATGTGACACTTTTGTCCTGGTGCTCTGCAGGAGAAGTTCTCACATGCGGTGGTATAAAAATGTGGAAGGGAAATGTCAAACAGGTGGAAAGCTTTTTTTCTCTTTAGAGAAAGAAAAAAAAAAAAAAATTAATATTTGCTGACAGGGACAAACTTAATATTGCTGCTGACTCCATTGCATTTAAATACATAAGTAATAGCATTCAGTAATGTTAGAAAACACAGATCTTTCTTTGCTTATGTTTTACAGCTGCTTTGAAAGATGTGGCATTTACAGCTGTGTTGCACGTAATCCTCTGGCCACACTGTCTATTCCTGGCATGCTATTCATCCTCCACATCACATAGCAGGGTCTGCCATTACATATTCATGTTAAGATCAGGCATTTTCTACACTACAACGTGTACCAATAAGAATGTCAGTGACAGGGGTATTTTCTCTAATGCTACCTTGTAGTAGGGCAAGAGGAGATTAATAGAAAAGAAATGCCTTGAGAAAGAAATGAGGCATTTGTAGGACAGGATTTTTCTTCAGCTTTCATTGAAAAGCAGAAAAATGTGGTCTTGTCTAACTAGTCTTCATCAGCTGGCCACAATTTACTACAACCCCCCCAAAATACTTGTATTTATTCCATGCGCGTTGTTTGTTTTGTGGTAGCAGTGGTGGTTGGGTTTGGGGTTTGTTCTGGGTTTATATATATATATTTTTTTTTTTAATCCAGTGCAAGAATGCCTACAATCAATCCTTTCACATTTCCTATTCTGGAAATCTGCCCCATAACTGACTTTACCCAGAAATACAGAGTTTGTTTATTTAAAAGTCTTTTGGGAAAACACTAATGTGCCTGATGAAGAATCCCAAATATTGCAATTCTAAGGCACAAGAGGCTATTCAAGAGATATTTTTATCCTCTAAAAAATAAAGGTATATCCAGTTTTCTATAGGTAAATAAGCCACTGGAAGGAAGTCCTCAGTTAAGGTTATTTTTACTTAAGTGTTTCCTTAATCTCACTGAGACCATTCTGAAAGCAAGAATAACCAAATCACTATTTCCAATACTTAGGCATCAAACTATTGTAAAGAAAACAAAGGTAACACAAAACATTACCGGTGAGCTTACTTCATGTCAGTTGACTTCTTATCATTAGTAGTGTTACGAAAAGCCAAGTCCTGTACAGTGCTAGGGCACCTTCTCTCTAGAGCCTTTTAATGCATTCTCAAGGTTGTGATGGTCCCAGCTTCAGCCCACCACTGCTTGGCAGAGACAGAGGAGGCAAGAGCTGGTGTTGAAGGCTGTGCTTCCCAAAGACTCACTCCAACCACTAAGTGATAATGCCTCCCTAAACGAAGAGAAACATTTCCCCTAGGAAGCATGGGGTTACAAAAGGAGGAGGAAGCAGCCCTGACTCTGGGCTGATGTTGATTGCAGATATATCTCCGTGTGATCTCAGAGATCAGGACAAAGAGGTCAAGAGATTGCTTCCCTAGAAAGAAAATTTCCAGTTTCATAACTGCGCAGCTCTTGATATTACAGAAAAGCCCCCCGGAACCACAGAAATTGCTTATGAAGGCAGGAGTTGACTCATTTTTATGAAGGCTTTCAAAGTCAGGCAGGTAAACATGGACTAAAATCCATCAAAAGACTAGCGGGGTGCCGCAGGCAAGGGGAATGCATCCCCTGCAGAAGAAAATGTCAGAGTGTACATTACCCACATATAAGAAAATTTCTGCCATTAATGTATTGGGCCAGGGCCTTGGCTGGTGATGGCACTGTCATTACTCTACAGCATCTTCAATTCTAGTTCCTGTTCCAGGGCTCAAAACTTTTTAAACTCCTTTTATTTGACAAATACCTTTAAAACCTAATGTAGTAAACACATAAGTCTCTTAATCACACCTTAAGAAAATCCCCTGAACTTGTTGAATCACTTGTAATTAAGTAGCCTCCAGGCAACAGAAGCAAATCCTGTTTATTTTGAGGCATCATCAAAGAATATGACAGCACCTAGTGACAGCAGGGAGAACAGCCTAATGTAGCACAGCGATAAACACCATGGCTGCCTTAATCCAAGGCTATCTGTGTAGCCATGAGACACAAATCGCTTAGAACCTACTGATCCTCAGCCTCCAACCTGTTGCCTTTGTCGTCTGTGGATTATCTGTGAAAGAGGTGCTATTGCCAACTGTATTCCCAAAATGCTTTCCAGTTTGATGTATGTGGGAGTGATCATCAAAGCTAAAAGCACTCCAGCCTGGAAACTGCCAGTTAACAAGGAACAGCTGATAGAAAAACCATGAAGGAAGTAAAAGCGGGTATCTTGACACAGGCACAAGAGAAGTGGATCCAATTTGTATATCTTGCCTGGGGCAGATAATTGTCCAAGTGCAATCTAGAGCCACATCTGTGAGAATCTGAGGGGGAATGAGGAGTGTGTGGGTGACAGAGAAGCACTTAACGGAGCTCAGAAGGGCTTATTTTTGATGCCTGAACCTTTCGGAAGCACAAGATGAAGTGTCTGTCTCCTGCATCCCCTGTGGCTGACCCTCAATGCAGGTGCATTATTCAGCCTGCTTGGGCACCCAGGTGAATCTCCATCCTCCATCATCACCCCTGCGCACGAAGGCTTGTCCTTGGTGGAAGGTGTGAGTTCTCACATTGCGGTGAGGACTTAAAGATGTTGTGAAGGCCACTTCTGTTTTGTTGGGTGACAAATCAGCAGTCAAATAAGGCAACCCATAGGCTGGGAGCGAGGAACTGCTTGGCACTGATGAGGAGACACATGGTGCTGGAGAAAACTGAGGAAGGAAAGGAGAGTCCTCGATGCATGGATGGGTACTGCTGTTAGCTGGAGGCACATGGCTGCAACTATATGCTGCTGCTGCTCCTTCGCTGTGGTCATAGTCTATCGTGTCACCAGGGCTCAGGCAGTATGTGTCTTTTCCAAGGTCTGAGGACAGGGCACTGTAGTTAGCTGAAGTTTCATCAATGGTGTTGACATCTTTTAGTCCTAGAGTCTGCAAGACCCACCTGTCCACAGCAGGGCTGGCTTGCTCTTCACAGGCAGTGAACTCATTATAGAGGTTCCTTCTAGCTTTGGAAGCATGAGGAGTTTCTTGAGGAACAAAGCAGTGGTCGTCTTTTAATCTCCTCTTGGTGCTTTTAAGAATAGCAGAGTTTTTTTGACTGTGGCAGGATAGCAGTTTCTATTAAAAAAAAAAAAAAAAAAGTGAACAGACAAGATTAAGATCTGAATTTCTAGTTACCCATAAGCAACACGTTTCTGATCTCAGATTTTAGATGGGTAAGATGGTTACTACTGTGCTAAAAGACACTTTTTCTTCCACCCTGTGCTTAAACATATGGATGTGACTATTTTGTGTCTTTACAGTGTCTGCAACAACCCGGTCCCTGAAAGAGAAGAATTTGACAATGTCAGTGAGGCCTGGGCTTTGGTCGCGTTCTCACTTGGTACGGCACGAAACGAGAGCTCCCGGCTGGCTGTAGGCCACACTCCTCTCTGCTGCGGCTGCCAGCAGCATTCGGCAGGTGAGGGGGGCATGGGGGGCAGATGACAGCCTGACAAAGAGGGAGAATGCAAAGGTAGGTGATACTGGGGCAGGTGTGATCCTGGCCAGGGAGTGCTCAGAGCAGCAGACTGAGCTTTGAACTCATTCATCCAGCTCGGCTGTCATCATCGCAGATCAAGGGCCCTACAGGCAGCCAGGGATGGTCAAAGGAAGGCAGGAATAACCCCTGAAAGCCTCTCCATCACATCATGAATTGACTGCTCAAACACCTCCTGTGATGGTTTCACACTGGATCCCCCTCCACATGACATAGAAGGGTGGCCATGTCTCCCTGCTGTGTGTAGCAAAGGAGACCTTTTCTACTGCCAGGAGCGTGTCTTGGCATGGGAGGGAGGACGTGCCACCCTGGCAACTCACTATAGGATGTAAAAGGAAAGTCTGCTCCTTTTTACAAGCGTTTTTTACCTCATGCCCAATCCTCAGAGCTGTGCAAGTAATTAATAGATCAGTTTCATGGGGAAGGCTGGAATAGTAAAAAACGTCTTTAGGATGATAAGAAATAATTATCTTTACTTTTGGAGGACAGACAGAGAATCAAAATATGTAATTAAAAACCCCCTTCACACTTAGTTTAACAGAATGTTTTATCCAACCTGAAGTGTTTAATTTTGTATTTCACCTTCACCTTTCAAAAAACTCATACAACTTTTTAATAAATTTGAAAAAAAAATAATTAGAAGATCAGTATTCTAATGTAAATGAATAAAATGTATTATTGGAAAATGACAAAAAAAAAGCCAAACAAATCAGAAAGAACCCAAAAGATTAAAAAAAAAAAAAAAAATCCTTACCAAAAGGGAAAACTGACAAAACACGTATATATTCAAGAAACATATGTTCAAATTTGAATTTTTCACTGAAAAAAGCATTAGAGAATTTTACTTTGCTTATAAACTTAACTTGCTTGTAACCAATTTACTTACAAACTAAACTTAATTAAGCCATAGGCTATACTGTCTCCACAGTCAGAATCTGATAGGATGTCATTCCTGGGGAAACTGTCACTGTAGATCCACGACCAGAAATCTGGCAGCTCTGTGAAGTTAAATAGATCTCACAGTGCAGGTTGTCTACGCTCATAGACTTTCCATATATTTCAATGGCATGTACCTATTCAACCTGTTTCTTCTGCACACGTCTATACAACAGTTTAAAACACAATACCTTGGCTTTTTCTTCTAAACACTTAATCAAGGCAGAATTCAGGTATTGTCGGAGGTTATTATTTTCTTCATGTAACCTAGCAAGTTCCTCTTCCTTCTGAAGCAAAGTATCTTGAAGCTGTGGAATAGAGATACTGATGAATAGATGTTGACTCTGTAACTTAATAGCAATTGCTCTATGGTACAGGCTGCTTGGATTTGATGATCCGGTTGTTTGCTTTGTGAACTTAACCCACCCCCTCCAGCCTCTTGTCTCTGTAAATCTAAGTGGCATGATTGTTCAGTTTTCACTTTTGACTTCCTTTACTCTTTAGCAAGTGTTTGAGAAGATTACTCTGAAAGAAAAAAAAAAATGTAACCATGGAATAATAACAGAAAAGAATCACAGGTAACCCTGTGAACAGCCAGGAATAGTCATGGCCATGACAGCAGCTGCCAGAAAGCATCTCTTTCTACCCCTCTCATTGCCATTTATAGTTGGCTGGTGGGGAAAAGGAGAAGGAGGAATTGAAGACTAATAATTTATGGGGGTAGTGTGCAGAAGGAAGATGTAGCTGCCATTCTTTGTGATACAGTAGTATTCAGTGATCTCTTCAATCCTCAACCATACTATGCCAGTCCCAAGAGCTGAACAGGCGTGTTTGGATTTGCAGATGTCTCGCACTTATTCATGGGAAGTCTATGTATTTTCAGAGAGATTTTTGCCTCCTGATCATAGCTCTGGAGATTCCTTTAGGAGGACAAAGGATCTTCTGCCAAGGAGCCCAGGTATCTGCTGACCACAGGCTGAAAAGCACAGATATAAATGACTGAAGTAGAGACAAAGAAAAAAAGTACACTGATGTCTGAAACTAGGGTTTGATTCCAAGGACCTTGCAGTTAGTAAATGATTTTCCATTGACTTCATGTTAAAATATAATCCTAAGTATTTGATCAGAGTGATGTCTGGAGTTCTTTCATCTAGGACTGTGCAGTTTCTCCTGCCCCTTGATGGGATTTATAAAAAAAAAAGAAAGAAAATAAAGTATAAGGGAATGCTTGTTGGTAAGAACTGTTGATCCTTCATATATATAGGTAATTCTGGTGCCATTTTTCTTATGAAGTTAATCCTGGCGAACTCAGGAGGACACACACTATATATTTTTAGTCAACAGCATGAGAATCTTTATCATCAGATCCTGAGGGGCTCCCTGGTCATGCCCCTTGTCTTCTCTAGTGCCAAGGCAGCTGGTGCAATATACTGCAAGACAGCAGGAATGAGTAGGGAACCCCACAACAGCTGTCCCAGGTTCATGGGACAACGTGGGAGCGGGAAATACTTAAAGCAAGGACAAAAA
>JAAGNO010020382.1:0-12512 GCA_033439905.1 Ceryle rudis
TTTTTGGGGAGGGGGGTTGTTTGTTTGTTTGTTTGCTTGTTTTGTCTTTTTATTATTATTATTATAAGATACAGAGAATTTCTCATAACTGAATACAACTCTGTGAGAAGCCAGCTTCTCAGAGAAAACTAGCTCATAGGCCACTGACCTCTCATTTGCAAATAAGTCTCGAGTCTAACACCTATCTAACTGTCTACATACGTGCCTATGACGTCGTGCTCACAAATATCTTCCTGAGAGTCGCAGGCTCCACCAGAGACAAACTTTTCCTTCAGATCTTGCTTCCAGCCAGGAGACATGCACCACTCCTCAAAAAAAAAAAAAAAAGTCTGGAGCTGGAGGGTAATGTGAAATGCCAGGGAACTGAAGCCTGAAGGTGGCAAACAACCAGCTCTCTTGTTGATTTCCTGGCATTGGCTTCTATTTCCTGACCACACAAAATACTCTGCTTTCATCCATCCCAACATGAGAAGCAGCAGTTCCAAAGTCTGAAAGAAGTAATGACACTTAAGAGATCAGATACTTTTCTGAAGCATCATAAAGGCAATGAGCCTTAGCAAGAGCCATCTGGGCAAAGGTCTAGCTGCCTCCCTGGTGCCAGGTTTACTAAGGCTTGTGCATGAGGAAGGAGAAAGGGGTTGATTTGCTCTGGGTTGGGCTGGTGTGGGGAGCTTCTCTTTAAGTCACAGAATCCCTGCTCTGTTCTCAGCTCCATCTGCATGGGTTTTGACTGATATTGTGCCATTCAGATGCAGAGATTACTTATGCTCACAAAATATTCCTATTCTTTTTGCTCTTGTCACTTTTTCACCACATTTTGTCGATCTAGGTCAAAGTTGAGAACCAGCATGACTTCCGGGACATGGCCAGCATAGTAGCCATGGCTAAAACCTATGCCACCACCGAGCCATTCATCGACTCCAAGTATGACATCCGAATCCAGAAAATTGGCAGCAACTACAAGGCTTACATGTGAGTGTGTGGCTATGCTGGCATGAGACGGGGGGGAGGCAGTGCTGTGGATGTGATTCAGTCGGTTTCTGCTCTGGGCTGGAGTAAGAAGCTGACTTAATTTCCTTGAAGAATAGCCCTGCTGTTCTCCCACCTCTGAACACAGATCCTTCATCCACTGATCATCTTCTCCATTACTCAGCATCAGCTCATTGTTTCTGGAAGGTAAATCTCTCTGTACCTGTTTCCGAGATTGAGTTCCCACTATAACAACTGTGCTCTGCCATCACCTATCGCCTCTCCCTTGTGAAGGGTTCATCTTTCCCAGCAAAATGATCCAGCTCCCAGTACCCTGTAGTGGGAACTGAACCCACCCCCTTTCCACCTGTGGGAAACAATAAAAAAGTTTGAGCCAGCTGCAAGTTGTGGAGTCGTACAGTGTCCAACCCATAGCAACAGCCAATCCTCCCCGCACCTGGAGATCACGGCACCACAATCACATGAGGACATGAGGAGCACACAGCACCAGTTATGAATGGCCTCAGGCTGCCCAGCATGCAGTGTTTCTGTGCATTTTTCATGTGTGCTTCTTGAAGCATCAAAAGGACGGAAAGGAGAAGGAGATATATTTCTGTGGGTGCCCCGAAGCTGCTCCTTGCCCCATGAGGTAGTGAGGGAGGAGGCCTGAAGGCAACCCTCAACACTGATATGTTTAAAAATATTAAAAAGCATTCAGCCAAACTTCAGTAGTCATCAAGCTCAATTAAAGACGTAACCACATGAGTCAGTAAGACACCTGTTTCTTCTTAGTGAAAACCACTAGATGAGAAAAGCCAAATAGCACAGCTTCTCCAGAAGCTCCTTATCCAGCCACAAAATTCTGGACAATTAGACAGCTCCAGCAGTACAATATTCAGGTGACCAGATAAATTCCACATATAACCTAGCACCAACAACACTGTGAATTTTGGGTCCATAGTTCTGACAAAACACAGTTAAATAAAATAATCAAAAGTACACGATCACATATTTTTCAGCTATAGTTGCCTAAAATTCCCAGTTGGATTCCTCACACAGAGGTATTTAAGTAAACTAGATAGTGACTGTGTCACATTCTTCATGGAAAGGACTTGTGGGACACTTGGCTACTTCATGTCAATTCAGTGAGAGAAAATTTGTTTTAAATCTAATCGGATCAACAACAGCACAGTTGCCTAATATTACATTAATGTCTTAGGGAGTCTGGCTCAAATTGGACAAAGGAAGGAAGGTTTAAAATATCAATTAAAATTCCCTATTCCTGCCAACCTACCCAGTCTTGGCTCCAGATCCTGCTCCCAGCCTGCCTCTAAGAGAAACAAAAGTGCCGTTAACCTGACCATATCATATCCCTGTTTATTATTCGCACTTACCATGCGCTCGTCCAGACAGGGATCAGAAATAATACCAGATGATTGAGGAAAGAAAGCAGTCACTCTAAAAGCTAATCCCACTTCAGAATATAGCTGTGCAAACAGTTGTTTGCTGAATGAAAAATGTTTTCATATTAAAACAGACATAAATGGGAAACACCTTAATGAGAAATGAAGCTTATTAACAAAGAAAGCAAACAGCAAAATTCACACAGTGACTTGCTAACCCAGAAGGTTGTCTTATATTGAGAGAGCCAGTTATGGATGTGAGCTTGGGAGAGTGGTACAAACAGTCCCATCAGGAGCTGTTCCTTCTGTGCCAGCATCAGACAGAATAAAAGGTTATTTCTATGGTATAAATAAGTCCCTACTACATCCAAGAACAGAGGTAGAGGCACCCAAAATATCAGAACTCTCACTGGTGTCTCAAATAGAAGACTTAAAATCATTAGTCATGCTAGCAAATCTCAGCCTGAAAGGCAATTACAGCATCTGCAGTAGCGTCATACTAAGTGAATTGCTTTGATCTGTGAGCCATAGAATCTACCCAGTATCTTTATGTGTTCGCCCACACATATAGACTTTAAAAGTCCCATTCCTTCTGAGAAAAGACTGTGTACCAAAATTCTCCAGAATATGTTTACTTTGCACCAAGCATCTGCCAGAGGGAGGATGCTGCAGGGTGACTCATGCATTCCTCCCCGCCCCAGACGTTCAATGGACTTCCTTCCAGCCCATGACCCAAGGCTTGAGTTCATTTTCCCATTGACTTCAGTGCAGCAACTCTAGATTTACACTACTAACACCTACTTAGCCTGTGCTTTGGGTCAGTCTCAAAAGAGCAGATAAGCAGCATGTGATACACGCCTAAAATTCCACCAGATATATTTGACTGTCACTGTAATAGTGGTGAAGAGAAAACACAAATACTGCTCTTGTGGCAGGGGAAATTGGGGTAGAACTTATTCTTCCACCCCAACCCTAACTGGGCATAAACAGAGCAATCATTTCCAGTTAAAACTCATGAAATGTTGTTCACTTTGAATCAAGCCAGCAGCTGCTGACTTTCAGGGATGGAATATTCCTTGCCACCAGCTCTCAGTAAGAGGGTAATATCCTTTCCTTCCTAGTTTTATGACTGTGCCTTCTGATCTTATCACCTCAAATGTGGTTCAGTGTTTTCTGCAGGAGATACACCAACTGTGTCTAAACTAGAGATACTTTTAGACTGAAATGGCCCAGCTTTGAGATGGTGAGTATAGGACACCAACAGCCCATGATCTGCTAGTCTATTCACTTATCCTAAGCAATGATGAAGGTGTCTTGGTCACAGATCTCCTTGATCAACTGAAATCCCTAAAAGCCTGGGGTCCTTTTATTTAAGATACTGACTGCATACTGCTGTGATGTTTAGGATGATTGCAAGCACTTAGACTTTCAGTCCCTGAGAGAAATGGGGTTTGAGGCAGGGCATCCTTAAGTCAAGGTTTTTGTCTTCAGTCTCCTTTTCCACTTAAGGATGAATACAAACAGGGGGAAAACAACGACAACAACAACAAAAAACACACAGAAGAAGAATTTGGTGGCAAAATTGTCACCTGAACTGCTCAGACGTGCTTGGAAAGGAGTGATCTTAACAGAGGCTGTGGTGTAGGAATTTGGTGACTGGTCTGGAGGGCTTCAAATAAAGGTTTTCCATTTAAAAACAGAAAAGTTCCCTAACAGTAAAGTTAGGGATAAATTTAGCTGAGAGAAATATTTCATATCTTATGCCTGATATTGGCTGGAGGTTGGTAGGCATAAACAAGTCAAACCAAACAGCCCAATATCTAGAGCAGAGATTTAGTTTGGGAGCTTTCTCACATCATGTTTCCTTGTAAAACTGTATGGTTGTGGTTTGGTATTTTTAAAGACAACACAGCTGCTTATGTTTGGTACATCAGGTACATTTTCTAAACACTCACATCGAATCATCTTGTCACTAATCAGACTCCAGGAGTTCCCATCAGTACTAATGGTATTCTGGATACCATCTGCCACTGAAGGGCAATTTTCTGAACCTAAATGTTAATAAAGAGTGGTTCTTCGCATTGCAGAACTAAAATGTAATCCTAAGAATCCCATGTCACAAGAAAAAGAGACGCTAAGGGTTGAACCTTAGAGACCATCAAAGGGCTTGTAACAGTCAAAGCTTGAGGAGAAATCCATTCTTTTGCTTAGAAACAAGGGCAGGAAGATGGATATTGAGTGACAGAAACAAAGAACAAGAGTCAACTATATAGAAACATTCACCACAGTAATCATGTTTCTTTGCCCCCTGCCCCTACTTCTTTAAATATGGTTAAAAAGACCACTTAGATTTCACAGCAACTATACATACCACTTCAGAAGAGAAATGGAAAAAGAATTCCAGGCTGTCCCTCACCAGAGTAAAAGGGAACCTTAGGTAGTCATCAATAATAAGGCAGTTTTAAGTCTATCAGGACATCAGTATTACCATTGCTTCATGTAGTTTTGCAAGTTCAGAGTCTCTCCTCCACATCAAGTTGAAAAGGTGAGAGAATTGGCAGCAAGGGATCCCACAACCTCACGCTGAAGTGTTGGATCACACCTTATACTCCCCTTTATAAATCTCTACCTAAATCTTCTTCAGCATGGAGATGCTCCCTGGATGTATCCTGTCAGCTTGTTGACTTGTCCTAACTATGCCAGGGTTATCTGCACAGTGCTGTCACAGCAGACTGTCCAAGGTTTGCCTTGTGCCTAAGGCCAAGAAAAGGAATACTGAAAAAAGTGAAACCTGGGATTTGCCAGTAACAGTACCTTTTTTGGAAATTAACCATCAGTTGCATCTAACAAGACTCCAACAATTTTGCAATTATAAATTCTCCAAGTCCAGACACAGTGAGCCACAGACAAGTCAATGAAAAGTTAGTTTTAATATAATACATATAGTATATATATTATATGAAATTATATATATTACATATATTATGGGAGTGTATAATCATATATTATATGACACCAGTAAAATTGAAATCAAAGTCATGGAGACTCAGAATGTCCAAGCTGACATTTTTGAAGCTGCTCAGGCAGATGTTTGCCTGGAGGATTGCTCTTCCATGGACATGGACACAGGATGCTACCCATTGCACAACACAAGAATGATTATCCTAGGCATTTCAGCTCTCCTGGGCCTAGTGCATACAGAAAGAAAGTACTCACAGAGCTTGATGTGTGCTCAAGATTCCTTGGAGGTTTCCCTGTCTAACTCCTTATTCAGTTTTTCATCAGTCTGAACAACATATCCTGTATGGAGTGTTGTTGAGGCAGGGTTTGGAAAGGCTTCTGTGAGAAAAAAACTCACCTCATCCCCTCCTGTACAAGCACTGAGTCAAAAATGAGGACTACAGTATGAGGGAGGATGGAGCAGGAATGTATTTTCATGTTCGAGTTATGTTTTTGGTTTGTTTTTCTAGGAGGACGTCCATCTCTGGAAACTGGAAGGCAAACACAGGTTCTGCAATGCTAGAACAGATTGCAATGACAGAGAGGTAAGGAAGTGGGCTTCAAGACAGTATTAGCTATTCTTGGGTTAGAAGGGATGAATTGTATTTCAGACTTTGGTGAATTGAGAGAATGGGTAAGTGAGGTCTCCCAAGAGGATGGATAAAGGAGTTTAAAAGACCAAGTGTTTCCTTAAAAAAATACTAAAGGCACAAAGGCAAACTGTCCTATTTTGGAGAACAGACTGAGAGTACAGCTAGAGACTAGCATTGCTAAATCATTAGATCTCCAGTGAATGTAGCCACAGGAAACAGGACCAGCATGCTAAGGTCAAGCACACAAGCACAAACATGTCAGGATAAAATCAGAAAGGTCACAGCAGAAAATAAGAACTAACAAGAAGTTATTCTAAGTACACTACTAATGAGAGGCAGACACAGAAAAGTGTTTTTCTCCTGCTCAACAGAGGGAAATATCTGTCATCTGAAGTGTTGAAAGCTCTTTCTTGCATTAGTCTCGCAAAAGTGGACGCTTTTAGCTAAGGTCTTTTCACTGCTGAACAGAACAGAAGGAGTTGCCTCATGTACAGTCTCACAGACTAAAATTTGCTGATGGTACTTCCAGATATTCAAATCACTGTATTTTCTATACTGCAACTGCATGACACTGTTGACTCCTCGTATCTTATGCCTTGCTGTAACTCCCAAACCCTATTCTGCAGAACTGCCATCAAGCCACTTGTTCTCCATTCTATTTAAGTAGACTATTTGTAGATTTATAGAATCCATAGATTATGTGTAGTCATTCATCCCTAGTGAATCTAAGATTTTTTCAGATTATACATCCAATTTGTCAAGATCACGATTAATTCTGTCCAGTTTGGGGCACCACATTTAGAGAGAGATAGCTAGGAGCTGGAGAGAGCCCAAAGGACAATAAACAGAGAAAACATAATTTATGACAAAAGTGTGGAACAACTGCTTGTGTAGTTTTTCACCTTTTTCAGTTAGCAGACCACTGATATTTTCTCAGCAGAGTTGTGGACTCATACATAATGAATGTATACCTGCAGCGCAGAGGTTCAGCTTCCTTCATTAGCTGTAACAGAGCTGGAAGAAGTTGTCCACAAGCTGAACATCACTTCGTCCTACAGATGAAAAAACTTAAAGGGCACAAGGTCTTCAGATAGGTAATAGACTGTGAATAGGACATTACTCGCTCTTTATATTACTAGTACAAAACTGTAAGAAATAATGGGCTTAAATTATAGCAGAAAAGGTTCATTTGAACATTTCCTATATTTCCTAACATTAAGGATAGCATATCACAGGAAGCACAGAATCACAGGATCACAGAATGATAAGGCCTGGAAAGGCCCTCTGGAGATCATCTAGTCCAATCCCCCTGCCAAGGCAGGTTCACATAGAGAAGGTCACACAGAAACACGTCCAGGATGGATTGCCTGGAGGATATGGGGAATCTCTGTATCTTTTTGGACTAGATTAAAGAAATGTCTGCTTTTTGGGGTACAAGAGTTGTGCAGGTGATCATCTAAGGTCCCTCATGAACCTTTAGTTCTGTGAAGCAGGGAAGCCACGCCAAGCCCCAAATCAGATGCTGAAGATGACTCTGCAAGACCCCAATAGGACTATTGGAACTGGGCAGTATTATGCATTCTGATTGTTTATAACACAGTTGCAGCTAGAAAGATGAAGGGTGGGCATTTCCTCGTTGCAGTATTGTAGGAGTAAAACCTGGATTCCTGCCAGCCTATCATGCTGCATGTCAAATGTTCATTTTATAGATGTAGTACCGCAATTCACCACTTTCAGGTAAAAGTAGGCAAAACAGCAGTAAATCCTGTGCAAATTCTATCCCTGATGCGTACACGTAAACATCCTCTTGTGTCGCATGGCACTGCTATCCTACCCCAGCAGCCCTGTTCCCTCACAGTGCTCACCTAGGTCCATCAACATTGAAGACATGTAGCTATCAGGGTCTCTGGCATGGGCAACAACTCCCCGATCCTGGCTGCTGAACCTAGAGACAACCCTTAGGAAGAGAGGTGGTTCCCACAGTGGTGCCCCTGGGTGTGGGGCCACAGCAATGCATGAGAGGAGCTCACTGTGCCTCCTGCCTGGCTCAAAGGTCCACAGTTCTCTTTATGATACTGACTCCTCCTCAGGCACTGTATTTCTCAGAGGGGCTGGGATGAATGTGCTTGGTCTCCTCATTAGGGATAAGAGAGCACCAGCAGACAGATAAGCCATATTCTTCTTGCCACAGACATTGTGTTCACACAAGTTGATTGTTGTATTGTCTAGCTATGGGGACTCTGGATGGCTTCAAGGACATAAACTTGTTCTTTGGCCAGAGCAACTCTTTTTCCAGTCCCTGCAGGGTCTGCAAAATGTCACTGTTTTCATGAGACTGTGGCCTTCCCTCCCCTCTCCGCATCTTGTCATAGTCCTGCTTACAGATCTGCTGTTCTGAGATTATTATTTTCATTGAAATGGCCAGGACTGCAGTGCAGCTGCACAGGAAATAAAACCAGACTGCCTCACTCCCTCCTCATTTCCACAGCAGGGGGAAGAAAGTCCCCCCATAATATGCCTCTTGTCATTCTCTCTCCTCTTCTGACACCAGGATAGTTAAGGGGGCACCAGCTCACGTTCCCATCCTGGGACAGCTACGGAAAAGGGCTGCAGCCTGTAGTTCTCCCTCTAACAAAACAGTGCTCGGCCCATATGATTGGGCTACCTGGCTAGGAGCAATGCCCAGGGGATAGAAGGAAGGCAGGAGACTGTAAAAGGATTAAATCAAAAGAGTAAATTGTAAAAAGCAGGAGCCACTGGGCTACAGATCAGGGAGGGGATGGCTACTCCTTGCTAAATTTTGCACTCACTTTCCAATCCTATTCCAGCCCCAATGTGCAGGACATCTTATCAGGAGAAAGGTGCCTGAATAATGGAGGGCTTTCAGGCAAAGCCAATACAAACGCTAAGGGGCCAACACTACTGGGAGATTAAACGAGCTAAATATTTATAGCTTGGCTAAATGACAACCAACTGGAGACCTGATGTAAATACCAGTGAGGGAAATAAATGTTTTAAGGTAGCTTTGAGGGCAGGATTGAAGCAATCTGAAATGAAGGGAAACTTTAGGCAAAATTCACTTTTTTTCTCTATCTCCTGTGCAAGGGAGGGAGGCAATGACCCATCAATGCATATGACATATGCCTTGTGACAAAAAGGGCTCCCAAATCTCTTTGTGCTCCTACAGGTAGTGGCACAGATGACTGTATTTGGTGAACTACCCAATGACAGCTAATCCTAGGCCATTGTTTCTGTGGTTTCTGCAGGTACAGACTCTGGGCAGACACCTGCGCGGAAATGTTTGGAGGTCTTGACATCTGCGCTGTCAAAGCTGTCCACAGCAAAGATGGAAGAGACTATATCATTGAGGTGAGAGCATGGGGAGCCTGAGTGCAAGTTTCCTTTGGAAAGCGTATCTGCAAACATGCTCCATCGGTATTCACGTGCACCAATGTGCTTGCTTACTCCTCTGTGCATGGTCCAGCAGTCACTGCTACTCTGTGCATGGTCCAGCAGTCACTGCTACTCTGTGCACACCTGTATTCTCCAAGCTGTAGCCCACTCACATGCAAGAAACTGATTTATCGTCCCAGCTAAATTAGCAGATATGCAGCAAGGTGTCGGGGTTGAGTGCCTTTATTTCTCGGTGTGAACTGTGAAAGGAAATGGAGAGCCACAGACTGCTTGGACACCCCAGCTTTCCAGCTGCTAAATCCCCACAGTGCAGACCCTTACTAGCATCGGACAGATGTGAAGCTGCCCTCTTACTGAGCACATAACAGCCTGCAAGTGTTTCTGGCAGCATCCAAAGTTTGGTGTGTCTCAGTGCACCAGTGCTTCCTAGTCTAGGCACTTCGAAAGCAAGTTCATCTCTCACAGCTGCTAGGAGTGAGGAGCAGCATCATGAGAAAGCATGCTGATGTTCAGCCCAGCCTGAATCCACGTGCCAGATGACGCTAGCATATTAGTCATGTTAACCTCCCGTCCTTACCCGTGCAAAGGTCCAGCAGGTGATTCAGTCCATTAAAAACCTGTTTCTCCCTGAATGAACTTGTATTTCTCCAATAACTAGAAAGGGAACCTCCATAACAAAAATCCTAGCTGCATCTAATTTAAAAGAGTAAAACAAATGCTGAGAGTGTAGCAAAAAGGTTCATAAATAGCAGGGACAATTTAATTAAAAAATTTAAAAAACAGGTGTATTTTCTAAAATCTTTTGCCTGGACAGCATTCAGTACAGTAACAGACCAGCAAGACAAAGCACCACAGAGTTGCTACGGGCAGTGGAGACTACAAGCTTTTGGACAAACTGTGGCTCTGAGAGCTAAAGTTCAATATGCTCCTTGCCAGGCCAGGAGGCAGACGTGGGAGGGGGGTAAATAGCACACTCAGGTCATCCTAACAGGGCAGCAAAGAAAAAGCTGGCCAGAAAATCAAAGTGGAAACTTAAGAGACACTCTGGGGGAGAGAAAATCTGGCAAGTAAGCAAGTGCCTCTGTCACTATGTGACTCAAGGAGGCACAGCATCTGACCTGCCATAAACTCCACCAACACAGGCCAGCCGAGGAAGATGAGCAGAGCCAGCCTATGGCTTCATGCAGGGGTGCTGACACACTGGAAAGCTATGTGTGGGAGAGCAGTCCCACCCGCTGAGGGTTGGGATGCTGATGAGAACCACATGAGCCCTCCAGCGACTGCGCATTCCTGCATTATGTATCTGCTCTCCGGGGAGCAGTGACCTGTCAAAGGCCATGTGATATAAGCTATAAGTGTGTTGTCAGCAACCAAATGCTTTTCTGAAGCGATGGGGCCACGGCTGATGGGTCTCCTCCTGTATACAGTTCATCAGCACCTAGAGGAACATCCCACAGAGCAGACTGTCTCCCTGCTGTGCACTTTTAGATCTTTATGCACATGTAGCTGAGAAAGGAAGATCAAGAAAGCAGTCTTACTAGAGATGACTGTAAGGACATTTGAACAGTGTCCATACATGGTCAGACTCGAGATGTATTTTTCATATCCCTACATCTATTCTTGCACATAATCCTACGTACGTGCACACATGGCTAATTCTGTGCTTAAGGATTATACGCCTCTGTCTGGATTTACCTCTGGGTTTTCACATCTGCCCCCGTGTGTGACTGACTGGATGAAAAGCACATCCACACGCTAACAGCCATCATCAGCTTGCACGCAGAAAGAAGTGCACACTAATACTCCTCTCACTGAGACGAAGGTAAAAAGCAGTGGATCTAATATGAGACAAATAGAAGAAACACAACAGCTTCAGATGGGTCATGCTGAATTATCCCAGTGGAGAATCTGATTGAGCAGCCCTGATGTACCAACATCTAGCAGGCATTCAGATGTCAAGCTGATGGACATTGTAGGAAAAGGCGTAGAGCAGCGCAATACAAAGAGCAGAACAAAGTCAAACAGGCACCTTTATTACTTTATGCAGATTTGAGGGAGAAGCTGACAAGTAATTAATTGCCTCCAGCCTACTTCCTGGGGTACTTTTCTTGGTCTGAAACTCATCCTTTATTTTGCTTTATTCTTTTGATAGTGGGAGAAAAAAGTTATTTGAAAGTGTGACAGTTGTATTTTTCTTGGTGAGAAGAAACAGTATGCTTTGACATTTTACAAGAAAGCACTCCTAAATGAGCTGAACAAATAAGGAATTTGCACAATGCAGTTGCAGGCAGCAATTAATTTTTACAGTGAAAAGCAGTTCTCTAGGAAAGATTCGCAGAGGTAGTGATGGGCAGTTCTATGAGCTGAGATTTATCACAGTGGTTTGTTGCAAACAGAATCAGATTAAGACAGATGAGTTATCAACACAGCACAAGAGTAATCTTGCACCCATGTTATTTGCTGTTACTTGAACTTCACCTCTTCTTTTTCCATGGCAAACAGCAGAGTCTAGTACCTTTCTGCCCTTCAAAACACTAGCACTCTTACGCATCATTTTCGTAGCTCATATTGAAAACTTTGAATAAATCAGTAGTTTCATTCTATTTAAACAGCTGTGAATTTAATGGTAAATGCTGGTACTTCTTTTTCCCCTGCTTTAAAGAACTTTGTCACTTTAAGTGAATATTCAGCATGAATAGTCAGCACTTGATTAGATGGCCAGATCCTCAAAAGAGTGCAAGTTTAGTACTGCTGTTAGCAGCCAGCTTCTCGAAATTGCTCAGCAGCATGTATAGTTTAATGATCTCCACCTTCCCTTTTTTCTTTTTTTTTTGGTAATCTAACCTTTTTTCACATCTCTGCTATGCTGACAAATAATGGAGCAAGTAGAAGGCAAGTAAAATGATCCATGGGATTTTTTCTTCCTCCTGGATCAGCCAAGCCCTATCTGCTATACAGCAAGGCTGTGTTACTAGCCATGCTCCTTGCTGCACTGCAAAAAGCCCTGCGCATCCCTTCAGTGTTGCCATACCATTTATTTTGATATGTCTATCCATCTGTTTCCTTCCTTCCTTCCTTCCTTCCTTCCTTCCTTCCTTCCTTCCTTCCTTCCTTCCTTCCTTCCTTCCTTCCT
>JAAGNO010020383.1:0-25651 GCA_033439905.1 Ceryle rudis
AAGTCATGGTCGAGACTGGCACCGACTCTCCCTCTTGTGGACATTCCCCTATATTTTATGTAGCTCCTAGTAGCTGCTGCTGCTCCTAAGCAGTCTTGAACCTCTGATGGTTTTATCGTAAGCTGTAATGAGATGGTTCATAGTAACTCCCGCGTTAAATATCCCTGTGAATTAGGCCAAGAGAGGGGGATGCTCTGCAGAGCCAGCACCTGGCGTGCCCTGGCATCAAGCTCATCACTCAGCAGATGAGAGACACATCGCTGTCCGTAAAGTGAAACACCCGAAAGCAGAACCCATAGTCCTGGAAAGGGAGCAGATATTGACTCAATGACTCCCCATGCTCGTTCCACGCAGATCAAACTGGCCAGGACTTCACTTTCTTTCTCTCCTCCCATGTTGTTCAAGTCAGATTTGGCTTTTTTTAAAAAAAAAGCAACACAAACCAAAACTTTCTCATGTTTTCACCTGAATTTCCACCGGAACTCTCCCCCTGACTCCAAGGACACCCTCTTAGCCCAGGTTATGCTCAGTGAGGGAAACATTTGTAGTACCTGTTTTTTCTGGTCTATCTGCAGTCCCATTTCTTCTCCTGACTTTTTGATCTGTGGTCCCAGTGTTGCCTGGGTTTTTTTTTTATGATCTGGACCCTCTCTGCCCCAATAAACAGATGAGGCTGTCTCTGTCCAATATACCTTTCTCAGGTCTATAAGGTACAGGTCTGCAAGGGCAGCAGATAAACCCTGGCCTTCTGCTCAGGAGGAAAATAAATCCAGTGTAAATTGGCCCTTGCTGTAAACTCACAGATAGAAAGTTAAAGCTGAAATCTAGGGAAGGAGCATGAGAGCAGAGAGCCACCATGTGCGGCAAGATCTTTGCTTCATCTGATGGGGAAAGAAATAAAAGGACCTCAGGCTAAGATAAGTAATTTCCAAGCAGATGCTGCCACAGACCAGCTGGATCCTACCAGCTGAGCCACCAGCACTTGGAGCGTTTAGCGGAAGGAGGAAGATCAAAAAATAAAACCACGGTGTTTGGGGAACTCGCAATTAAAAAGGTGCCAGAGGTGGGAACCCTGCTCAGTACAGAGATTTTTCGAGGGTAATGGAGCTTCACTTTTAATGTCTTTTTTTTTTTTTTTTTCTTTTGAATGGACATGCCTTGATGCTGTTTGTGAACGGCTAAAAAGTGATTAGCAGATCTATGTCTTTGTGAATTGGTTAATCTGTTGTGGAGTCACCAAGTCAGCAGGTTTTAACAGTTTGACCTAGTAAGCCTGCAGCCGTCTCTGAAATGCGTTTTGGGGAGCACGTATAAGAAGATTAAAAAATGCTGCCTAAGACTGTTAAACACAAGCATGCAAATATAACCTTGGGAAGTCCTTTAGCCTCAAGTTGCTGTCATGAGGCAGGACTGTTCCTGCTTCTTACACTTTTTCAAGGCATCTGTCTCTAGTTCTGTTGGGGGAAGAGGCCAGAGGAGCTTCTGGCTGTCCGTGGATCCTGAGTATGTAAGATGCCTGCCGGTGTGCTTTCCAAAGGTGCCCAGCCTGGGACATCTGTATGTGCAACCCTAGACCCCAAACAGCTGAGAGGGCTCACCAGGCTGAGCATTTGGCAGGAATGCTGTGTTATACTCGTACCAATACCAAAGCAACTACAGGAGTAGGATTTGCAGTGTAGGTGAGATCTTCCAGTACTTGGGGGTTTTTTTGGGCCAGTCTCTTGCAGCCACTGTCAAGCTCCAGCATTGGCGTTGTCTTGCCATCAGGACCCTAAAGTGGACAAGTCAAAAATCTGTCTGCAAGCACAGCAATGGAAACCAGGTGAGGTTGAAAGAATGACAGTAATGAGGAAGAGAGGCAGAACAGAGAAACCCATCCCAAATTCAGCGGTAAATGCTCTGCTCAGGCAGCCAGGCCACCAGCACTGTTTAGGGTGCTCACTGCCACCGGGTGTTGATCTGCTTGAAGCAAACTTTTATTTTTTGCCAAGGGATGGGTTTCCCTGCAGGCATTCCCCGTAAGACCAGCGGAGCACAGAAAGCACCACTGGAATAAGGACTGATTAAATTGGTGCTGCTTCTCAGAAGAGAAAAAGACCTGGTTGTCCCTCTCCTCCCTAAGGGAGCGCTTGGCATTGGAAAGATAATGCAAAATGAGACCCGTGAACTTTGAAAAGGGCCAACTACAGCTGGAAGCAAGAACCTGTTGGAGCTCATTAAAAGGCAAGTGTAAACATCAATACAAATGAGGGGTAGATCCTGGCTTCCCTGTGGGCTCTTATTGTGCAATTGTGCTCTTATGTGTTGCAAATGGGAGGCCATTTTGGAGGCAAAAGGGTAAAAAACGTGTGTCTGTTGCCTCACTTTTCACCTCGTGAAATTCAGGCAAAGGGAAACCCTAATTCGAGTGTGCTTGTGCCACTGGTTAAACAGTGCTGCCTGGGGTTTGGGAGGATGGGTGTTTCTTTCACAAGTGATGCCTACATAAGTAGCTCTGCCTCTCCCTTTGACCCTGCCAGTGTGTGCTGGTCTGGCTGTATGACAAACCAGACTGCAGACTGATCTGGCTTCAAAATAAACTCAACAAAAGGTAAATGCAGTTACTTTAAACCCAGATGAGTTCCTTGATCCGGTTCATTTAAAGCCCTCATAAAGAGCTATGTGAGCATCAAGGGGTGGGGGAGGCTCTGTTGGCATTGGCTCCTAATCCAATTTAAAAACATTCCCAGTCTCATATTAAGTGCTGTGTGTTGTGGCCTGGCTAAGTCCTCTTTCTTGAGGAGCAGCAGAGACAGGAGAGGGTTTATGGAGAGAGTTTAGCTATCAGCCAGGCACTGCCAGCTCCCTGGAGGCTCTGGGCGTGTGAGTACGTGTGTCCCAAGGAAGGCTGGGCTGCAGAAAGGGAAAGGGTGCTTGTATGCACAGTGGCTCAGCTTTACCACCTCTGATGCTGCTCTAGTTCTGGTCGTGGCCATGCTGCCGTTGTTGCTGCCTTTGCAGGCACGTGAACAGCTCTCCAGCAGCACTCGCCCATGCCCAAAGCACACCCCACACTCTTGCAGGGCAAACCAGCTTGCAAGGTGGGTGTATTCCCAAGGCATTGGGATGAGGGGAATAAGAACCCTCTCCGGCATAAGGCGTGGGGTGGGAACGGCCAACCCTTCCCGCTGCCTGGATTTCAGTCTAACCTGATCATGCAATCCCAGCCGCAGCCACGCTGCAAGCATCTCTGTTAGAGCTTCCTACGCGTAGCTCTGAGCTACGGAGTTCAGGGTGTCAGGCAGACACACAATACTGCAGGCATGCTGATTGCCCGACTTCTTTTGTCCGTGTGTGTTTTTGTGGCCTTTCTCTTTTCCATTTGTCCCTTGGCAGGCTCTAGTTACGGTGTTTTGTTGGTGGTGAGGGACGAGGGAGGAATTCCCCTCTTGCTTTATTATGCCAGTAAGCAGCACACAACCCCCGTGTGCCATTACAGGGTTATGAAGTGTAATGCACCTGAAGGGATGGCGGTGTGCCACAGCTCCTTCAAGTCTTCCTGCTGACTCCTAGAGGTCTCCAGGGTCTCGCTGGTATAATCCCCGTTATTACCATCAGAAAATAATTTCCTCCCTTTGCTCCTGGAATGGGCAAGGCTTTAAAATCTGCCTGTTGTTTTCTAATCATACTCCTTCTTCCTTTAACTGCACTCACAGTTTCCCACTGAAATCTTCAGTCCTTTTGTGCTCTCATTTCCCAGCCCTTCGGAGGAGGTTTGCATCCCCAGAGAGGGAATGCCATGCAGCCTCGGAGACAGCCTCTGCTTCTGTCTTGGAGCTTAAATATTCTGGTCCCAGACTACCCTGCTGCTTTCTTGCTTGTTCTCCCACTGAACCCAAGTACTGTCCTGCAGTACGTGTCCTGTTTAGTTCAGATAAATGTTTTGCCCAGGTGCTGTGCAGTGTCACGTACACCCTGATGATGCCTTGATGATTGCACGGGAGCTGTGGGTCATGCCTGTGTTATCTTGTGCACCTTCTGGAAAAAGAAAATGACTGAGTCATAAATTGCCTGTCTGATAGTCACTGATGGCTGGATCCTGTGAGCACTGAGGGAAAGGTAAAGCTACCTCTGACTTTATGGCATGGGGCACGATCCCTGAAAGAACCCATGCTGAGATACTAGTAAGTACATAACACAGCTCTGCAAACTCACAGCCCAAACCTTGTCCTGATGCAGAAATCTCTGCCTCCTAATCCTACCTCTTCCTTGTAAGCAAGAGTCTGGGGTCACCTCTCAGCTGCTGAAATCCATCAGTGTGCTGGAGCCCTGCCTGGAGGCACTGCTAAAAATAGTGTTTAAGAGCAAGGGGAAGAAGAGTGAGCCTGGAAGGCATTTGTCCACTGCCACCACCAGTTAGACTCCACCTTGTTTCCTGCAAGAGGTAGAGGCTGTGCAATGCAATGCAGCTTCATACGGTGCTCTTATCTGACAGTCTGCTGATCCTCTGAATACTGAAGTCAACAACACAGCTGCAGAAAACCCAACGCTCTTGCCTTGCTATGGGTGTAAGAGCCCGTTACTATTGCCCGTTACTGCTATTGCCCGTTACTACTCCCGGCTAACACTGCTGGGAGCACGGGGTCTCACCTGTCTGTCTACACATACTGAGCCTACAGGGTCCTGAAACAACACTCTTAAAAGCAGCCGTCTTTTCAGCAAAATGCCATAGAAACCACAGCTGCATTACAGAGGGCCTTTCCCTCGGCATTATGCAATAGGTAATTATGTAAGTTGGTGTTATATAATATTCCTGGATTCTTTAGAGCTCCAGCCTCCCCACGCTTATGTCACACCACGCTGTATACAACCCAGGGTCGCAGCAGAGCTGGGGCCACTGCCACAGCTGGGACCCTTGGCTGTTCTCAGGGGTTTGTTGGTTGGTTGTTGGTTTGGCTTTTTTTTCAGTTGTACTGTGGGGGAAAAGATTCGTTGAAAAGAAAAAAGTATTTGGTCAAAATATCTGGTTTTCCCTCTGAGCTGTTTTGCTGTGTAAGCATACAAGAGTAAGGTTTTTCTTGAGGAAAATGGACTGGTTTTTGGAGCATATGTCTCTCTTTTTGCTGAAAACTTTATTTCGTGAACTTATTTCAAATGAACAACAACAACAACAAAAAAAATCCATGATTTCTGCTAGTGTCTCTCTCTGGTAAACATTTCCCTACTTGCAGCAGAAGATAAGGTTAGAAATAATTGGGGATTTGTTATTAACTGCCAAGGCAATGTGGGGGACTTCTGAGCTCTCCGATGTTCACCTTACAGGCTGGAGTTGGATTTCTCTCTACACAACAGCAACACTCTAAGAAAAAAATGTAATGAGGCCAAAGAGACTTGAAGCTGGCCCCTCCCTCGTGCGTGAATCCTGCCGTAGCCCCCAGTTCTGCCTGGATGCCTGTGCCCTGTATTAATAACCACCAGACAGCTGGTGTTTCTAAAACCATACCCCAGAGCCAGTCCTTGCTCTTTCACTGTTGTGTCTGTGGGCTCAAGGAAGTTGTAGAACTTCTTTGATCCCTCATAAATGGAGAAAACAAGTGGCTTTTCCATTCGTGGGGTTGTGGCATGGTATAACTTCATTAATGCCCGTAGAAAGGTTTGCTGTCCATTGAGGGGAGCGCAAGGCAGAGGTGGGATTGCCTCCACCATTTTGCCAGAAACAGCTCTTCCCTTGCGTGCTGTGCCCGTTAGATGAGTGGACCTTTCCTAAGCACCTTTTAGTGACATTTTTGGGTAGAAACAAGCCCTACGAAGCCTGAAGGACAGCCTTCCTCCTCGAGGCTCAGCTGTGGCTCTGCTGTTGTCCCATGGGATCTTTCTCTGCCCTGATCCCACCACCCCAGCTCTCTCCAGTGCTCAAGGCTGGCGGGAAGGTGCAGCATCCTCCCCATGCCAGCGACCTGACGCAAGGCTGGGAGCAGAGCCAGCCAGCCCAGGGCTCTGCCACCTCTACAGGGGCCCTTTCCCAGGAAAACAGACTGTGTCTGCACCACGCACTGAAAATGAGCCCCTTACAAAAGTTCTGCCACCTGTTACCCAACCACAGCAAGAGCCCTGTGGCACTGCCAGCACTGGGACACTGCAGTCCTGCGTGTCCTGGGGTCACTCTCCCGACTCTGAAATTTGAGGGCTACATGTTGGCCATCTCCCTGAGTCCTCCAGATCCCAGTTAGTGGCTTGGACTTGGCCTCCAGTCCCCGTGGCTTTGTCACCCGTGGCCACTAGATGGTAGCAAGCCCTGGCCGACAGAGCTGGGCTGCTGTGATGTCTCCTTCTCGGGCAGAGGGAAGCCCCCAGCCGGGTGGTCACAGTCCACCCGGGGGGGCTTTGCAACCAGGCGACAGTACCTGCATCACGCCAAAACGTAGCTGAAAATGTTACCCATCTGTTTTCCTCTCGTTTAGCGAGAGTGCCTTAGGTGTGGACACAGATGCTGGCGCGGCTCTGCTGTGGCCAGTGATGTTTGAAATAGTTTATTCAATCACCCGGTGCTTGTTAAAGGGGACAACCGATGTGTTGGCTCTCTCTAGTTTGTGTTTATCGAGATGATTATGCAAGTGATAGATTTTGCCCTGAGGGGCCAGAGGAGAGGCCTCCAGATACTAAACTGTTATGTCCTTCTAACGGCTGCAGGGCTGAGGCACAATCTGGTGCTATAAAGCTTTTAGTATTTCCGTAGACTATTTATTTAAGCTCTAGGGAGAAGAGCTTATGATTTCATTTCATTACTATTTCACTTGTAAAAAAAAAGCAATATGGAATCTCATATTCTTTTTAAGCCTTCTGACTATTTAGCATTAATGTCCATACCAGGACTGTTGGCTTCAATGCCCCAGGGAAATATACAGTGAGCTGAGAAACGTCCAACTTTAAATGAAGTTATTACGGCAACTCGGTAGTTTCAGCTTGGGGAATGTGAGGGAGCTCAATGCATAAGCAGCAGCCTCTCGTGTACCAGGAGCACATTTCTGCCGTGTCTGAAATGCATGTAAAACAGTAAGGTCAGTATTCAGGATCCTACCCAAGGCCAAGCCTGGGCTCGTGCAAATGCTTGTTTACTGCTCTAAGTACTTGGGGAGTGAGGCTGCAGGTATATGATCTCTTGTGTCCTAGCCCTGTGGTGTGGAGAACAACACGAGGAATGAGCTGGAGGGGTCCTAAACTGTCCTGCATCAGTTCAGTTGACATTTCTCACCTTCCAAGGCTTGTGGTGCGTGCCCCTTTGGAAATGTCCCGAGGCAGGTGCGTGCTTCGGGAACAGCAGTACTAGCTGGGCTTTGTTGTCAGGTTGTGCTCTGGCTGCAGCCACCCCCTGGAAGGAACTAATTGCCCCATTAGTGTGCCAGGACATTATCAGCCCTGATGGGGCTGGAGGAGAAAGGCTGAGATGTGTCCCAGAGCATACTTGTGTTGTGAGCCCAGCGGCTTTTCCTCCCAACACTGATGCTTGGCTTGACAGAGGTAGCCAGAGACCTTAACCGCCGGCTGGGTGCAGGTTGAGTGAAGCCCTGCTGTGTCCTTCTGTCTCTGGCCTGCTGCAAATTACCCTTCTGGCTCAGCCGTACATTTGTTGGCTCCAACATCCAGGCCCAGCCAGCAGCTAATCCTGGGTGTTTCCCAGAGAGGCAGGCAGAAGGACCCCAGCAGACAGATGCAGGGTAACTGGCTCCTCTGGAGCTTTTATCTCCTTCCTCCCTTCTGCAGAGGCTGGGGAGATGACCGGGCCATTTTGGGTATGGTTAGCTGTGAAGGACATGTCTCTTCTAACACTGTGCTCTTCTCTGTTAGTAAATGGTGTGTGTGACCCCAGGGGAGAAGGAAAGTGAGATCAGCATGGGAAAGAAAGGGCCTTTGGAGTGTTTGGAGCTGATGCTACTGCCTGTCCCAGCCTTTTCTCCTGTCTGCCCTTGGCAAGTCAGGGGAGGGAGAGGAGGAGTGGCCTTGCAGATGACAGTGCTCTTCAGGAATCTCCTGCCATACAGCTTGACACAGTCTCTGGGTCCTTGGGAACCTGGGACAGGCTCCTGGCACTATGTTTCGGCAGTGCCCTTTCTGTCTGGAATGGGACATGTGCCAGTCCAATACGAAAAGCAGAAATGATGCCATCAGTGGCACCCACAATAGCACCTGACCCAAAATAGCTTCCTAGAAAAAAATAGGGAGACTGATTAGGTTAGACAAGCCTGAAAGACAGCAAGATGTCCAGCTGACGATTGACAGGTGTAGGCCAGGGAGCAGGGGATATAAATCCCACGGGTGAGCTCTCCAGCCACCCTTCGGGCAAAGGCAAAAGACTGTGGGGAGCACTTCAGTGAACCATGGGGCTCAGTGATCAGGAATGGCAGCAGGTCCTGACCATCTGGGGAAAGGTGGAGTCAGACCTCGCCGGCCATGGGCATGAAGTTCTAATAAGGTAGGCAAGAAGCTTTGATCCTAAGAGTAAAGTTGAGAACTTCTGATGAGAGGCCAAGGAAAGTGCTTATTTAGGACGGGGCTTTGTGTTTGGCTGTGTTTATTTCAACGGGCTGTTTTCTTTGTTGTAAGGTGGTGGGTTTGCCATTGCTGTGGTTTCTGGGTTAAAAATTACTGTCTGTGCAAAGTGGCTGTGCTTCTGTCTCCCTGTCGGTCGGCACAGGAGCAGGCCAGTGCTGCTTTCAAAAGACTCAGGGGGAGACACTTTGTCACTCCCTCTGCCTCTGTTGGCAAAGCTCTGCCGTGGATCCTCATTGCCCAAGCACTGTGGTGAGAAATGCTGGAGCAAACTGTGTGTCCTGGGCCTTCAGACGCTCTGCAGCAAGGATGTGGGGAGGCAGAGAAGGACAGGAGAGGAAACTCACCGCTGTGACAATTTTCCCAGAATCTATGATTTTCAGTAGAACTAACTGTTAAATACCTGCGTGTTTCCCTCTCCTCACCTTACTGTCACCTGGCAGAGCCCTGCCCATGCTGCTTTTTGGCCAGAAATCTCCATGGAGGTCTGGAGGTCTCCATCTGAGAGGACACCCCTTCCCCCCACAATGTTGGTCTTGCAGTCCTAGCCCCCCGAGAGGGTAACACCCCAGGGTGCCAGCAGCAAGCCACAGAAACATAATCTGGAAGGGGATCTCAGGGCTGCAGAACTGAAAACAACATTGAGTGGGCACTGGACCTAAGCCTGTCCTTAAAGACCAGCAGGGATGGAGACTCTATCCAGATCCCTCCCTCAGCCTGTGTGCAGTATGATGTGCTGGAAGGGTACCTATACTGAGGAGAGCAGTGGTGATATGGCACCTGCTTGGGAGGTTTCCTAGCCTAAGTACAGCTAAAGGAAGGAGCCCACGTCACCACACAAATCCAGTGAGAAGCTCCGAAAAGCTTTCTCAAAGATAAGCCAAAGCAGGAGGCTCTTTTATTTACCTTCTTTATCATGGTATCAGTTCAGCTGCCATTTGAAGTGAAGGGAGAGATGAATGCTGCTGGGTGGCAATGTGATGGCTCTCCCCTTATGTGGTCAAGAGCAGGCAAGCTGGAGGGGTAGCAGAACCCTGAGCCCTCCCCACCAGTCCATCTCTGTGAGGTGGCTACTTTGGTTCTGGAAGTGCCACAAGACAGCAAAAGCAGTTCCCAACTGAAAAGGTAATCTCATTTTTCTTACAGGTATCACAGGGCAGAGCATGGCATTAAATAAATAGATGCCACCCCTCTCCCCTGTGACTTTGTGCTCCCCAGCCAAGCCCGGTCATTTCTTGTTCCTTCAAGGAGTTTCTGGTGGAGAAGAGAGGCAGGGGAAGCCCAGCAGCTCTTAGTTTACAAATGTGTCCATGTGTGCTGTTAAAGACTTCTTAGGTAGGTGGGAATATGTTTAGAAAATACTGATTCAACTGGATGTTATCCAAAGGAAATAAAAATTTTACTCCTCGGAAGAATGTTCAAGAGTCTCAGGAGTGTATCATCTTTGGCAGGCATGATTCAGCCATAACTAGACACGATGGAGGGAGATTGTTAGAAATAACTCCATCGCATTTCAAGATGCAAGGTGTTTTCACCTCTCTGGGCGGGATACAACCTGGGTCATGGAAAGATGCAGGGAAAAAGGAAAGGAATGGTGGTGTGCTCAGCATCTGGTAGAGTACAGAAATCCTTTGGAGACCTTTGAAATGAAATGCTAGCAAAGGCTGCTCACCCATCTACAGAATCATTCTGCCTCAGAGAGGCTCGTGCTTTCTATGTGCTTGAGGTTATTTGTTAGTGTAGATTAACCTATACTTACATCATAGAGTGGAGAGTCTGGCCTTTATGGCAGCATACTTAGGAGGAATGTCCAGTTCTAGATGGGATGCAAGCCCTAGCAGTCCCAGCACCAGTCCCCTGTCTCAAGGGCAGATCAAGCATGCAATCACTGTGCTGTGAGAGGGAAGCTGGTTTCATGGCTGAGGTCCCGGGCTAGACCTCCAGACGCTGCTACAGTTAACTTGGGTGAGTCACTTTATGGATGTAAAGCAGTAGGGCCCTGGCTGTAAAGTCACATTGCTTTTGCAGGGGCTTCAGCTCATTAGATTATGCTCATCAGAGGGTATAATAACTTGAAAATGAACTTGTGCAGGGGAGCTGATGTCTTTCAACACTTATTTATCAGAATTCTAATAATCTTGACAGGCAGTATCTCCTTTTCACCTTGACTCTAGGACTCTGGCAGGGAAAAGAGCAAAATTTCCTACTAGTTTGGTTGCCAGTGGTGTTTGCGTCCTGTCTCTCAGGAAATGCAGCAGGGACAGCACTAACCCATCTTTTGCCCATTCTTCCTCCTTCTTGATTTCATTTCCATTTCGGGATCAGAGTGCCTATGTATAGCACTTCATGCCTGAAGTCCCCGTGCTCTTGTTACCTGCTTGCTGCCAAGGACTCTCTTGCTGCCATGGTTCCTGATGGAGGAATCACACTGATGGCAGCTGGGCTGAGCTGGGGAGTAAGAAAAAAGGGTAGGAACCAAATTCCTCCATGTCTGCTATTATAGGGTGAGGGCACAGTAAGCTCTCCTATCCAGCTGACGTTCAAGAACACCTGAGCTGAACTCCAGATGTGAGGGATCTGAGGCTGGGGGCCTTTTCTCTTTATGTATGAGAAACCTCTAGAATTCTCTTTTCCTGGTCAATGCGGAGATATGCTGGGAAGAGGGTCCTGGTGAGTGCCGGAGTCTACAGCTTGGCTCCTCAGCAATAGTCAGTCAGTGAAGACCAGTGGTTGTGTTTGGTTTTGTTTTCCCTTGAGATGTATACAAAACCTCACCTCTCGATACCACAACCAGCCTTGGCTCTTGCCTCTATCTTAATACAGTTGACATAATCCGGGGGACCGGTGCCAAAGGGTTTGCAGAGCTGTATAAAAGAAAATATTGACACTCTGTCATTCTAACTGGACATGTTTAGGGCGGTGTCCCTGTCACAGCCAGAGGGAATGGAAAAAGACAGTGGTATTCATGCTAGGACATGTGTAAGAGGATGGGATTAAAGTAGATACAATACTCAAAGGGAGGTATGTCAGGACCTTCTGCTCTCCAAAGACAAGAGGCTTTTAATCATTTGTTCATGATAAAAAGCGGTCTGCACAAAATAAATAGAAAGGAAACTTCCGCACACAGAGTGTCATCAGGTTGTGGGGTTGTGGAACAACCTACCAGAGGGAGGATGAAAACCACTTAAACCAGATTCACAGTAGGGTCAGGTGCTTCCCTGGTTTATACACACGCTAAAAGCAGTGATTGTGAATGGCGGTCATTTGGAAAAGATGTAAAGTGTCACAGTTCCCGGGTGAAAGCAGCTTCTACTGGCAGGGACTAGCTAAGAGCTTTCTTTGGGGAGGACAGTGGGTTATCACACCTTTGGCTGTCCATGTACTCTGAAATACCTGGAGCAGGTAGACCTCAACTGTGGTCTGGATGACAGCTCTATCAAGTCTCAAAACTTTCTCTACTTTTGTCCACAGGCTCTTTAAGGACCATCCTGAGACCCAGGATCGCTTTGAAAAGTTCAAAGGCCTGAAGACCCCTGATCAGCTGAAGGGCTCTGAAGATCTGAAGAAACATGGAGTTACTGTCCTTACCCAGCTGGGCAAAATCCTGAAGCAGAAGGGTAATCATGAGTCAGAGTTGAAGCCCCTGGCTCAAACCCACGCGACTAAGCACAAAATCCCTGTCAAATATCTGGAGGTATGGAAAAGGGCAGGGAATCTTGGAGTATGACGTGTAGTGAATGTGTGCAAGACAGCTATGTGAGAGTTGTGCTTTTATTTACTGGTGGCTAGTTGGGCTTCAGTGAGCTCTCCCCCAAGCCTAAGGTCTCTGAGTACAACAGGCGGGGGAGGCACAGAAAAGGCTCATGGTATGCGAGTGGTATGTGAATATCCAAGTTTAGATTTCCCATCCCAAACACCACATGCAGCCTGAACAACCCTCGACAATAATAAACCAGCCCATGCAGCCTCTGCATGCCTAAGAAACGTTACATAAGCACTGTCTGTGGCTGGACATGAGGGACATACAATTTTAGAGTAAGCCCCGGAATACCCACTGGAGACCAAGAACCTTAAAACTAAGCTTTGGACAAACACAGGACATGAATTTTCAGCCTTAATGAATGAGGTGGACACAGAGTGGAAAGGGCCGTAGTGTACTCAAGGTCATGAAGCAGATCAGCGTCAGAGCTAGGAATAGAGCCCAGTGCTTCTGCCCAGCCCGGGCTCCTTGCGTGCTAGACCTCAATGTGTCTCCAGAGACTGTGGGAAGGGCTACTGAATTAGCTCGGAGATATTTCCAGGCTCTGCAACCTATTTCTTAGTCTGTCTTTTCTGAAAATAAACTTTGAGTGTCCCTTCAGTTTTTCCTCTCTCTCTTTCCTTCCTCACAGTTCATTTCTGAAGTCATTATCAAGGTCATTGCCGAAAAACACTCTGCAGACTTTGGGGCTGATGCCCAGGCTGCGATGAAGAAGGCCTTGGAGCTGTTCCGAAATGATATGGCCAGCAAGTACAAGGAGTTCGGTTTTCAGGGTTAGCACATAGGCACAGAGGAACACCATGATGGAGGCCTGGCCATGCATCTTAGAATAGCTTCCTCAGCACTGTTTTGGACATCTCACAGTTGGCATCCAAGATGTGTGGGAAAGTTTTGATGAGAAGCCAACGGTCACTCCAGGCAGCGTAGAGGCACTCAGAGTGATATCCATGATAAACTGTTGTTTCCTGGCTTCATGTATACAAGAGAAATAATCTGCTTGCTTAGGAAAAATAATGTAAATGGTCATCTGTGAGCTTCTGCCTATCCTATCCCCTTTTCCTTTCTCCCTCCCCGAAACCCAGCCTCATCTGAGAGGCGCATGGAATGGCCAAAGATGAAGGGATATGGAGGAACAAGGGGGATGTTGAGGAGTGCGGTGAATGGGAGACTGAAGGGATGATTCAAATGGTATGGAAGTGATATCAGGATGGGAAGCAGGGTCACAGCATCCCATTCCTCCATAGGTGAGACTGTTAGCAGGTTACTGTGGAGAGCTTCCACCCTAGTATTACCTTGCTTTGTGTGTGTGGGGGCGTGAATGCCGCTAATCTCCAGGGTCTGACAGCTCAGAAGCTTGCATTAGTGGTTAACCTCACATTAGCAAATACAAAGAGAAGTACTCCCTGCGATCTGTAGGTTTTTGGTAGCCGCTGCTACGCCTCTGATGTTCTGTTGCACCGGCAAGTAAAGAATGTGTTTCTCAGAAAATAAAAAGTTCCTGCACCAGTGTTGTGTGTTTGCTCCTGGCCTTACAGGCACCCCAGGGAGAAGTGGGGGAGATGGGGAAAGCAGAAAGCTGTTTTGCATACGTATCCAGCTGCACCGCATCCTGTGGTGTCAGTCCGTGGCTTGAGTGGCATGTGGCAACTGTCTCCGCCAGGAGAGTCAGGCCACTCGGATGTCACCATAGGGTCATGACCTGGTTACCAGACTTCACAAGACAAAACAGCAGCCTAAACTCAGGGCCTTGCAAACGAGAGAGGCACTCCCCAGATAAAAGCCATGGTCACTGTTGTGCTGGGGGAATGTGGTGAGAGAAGACCCTTTGCTTATTTGTGGGCAGGTAGCATGTGCAAGCAGTCACAGGTCCCAGCAGCAGACCAGTGTGTTGCTCCATCCAGACAATGGAAAGCAGCGCTGATTAGCCCAGGAGGAAGGTTGCAAGAACAGCGTATGCTCTCGAGACCCAAGCTTTGGTCTGTGTAGCATTTTGTACTTTTGCTGAGGTGTCTCTGCAGTGCATGCTGCACTGTTTAGGACATGTATAACCATGTCCTGTTCCAGATCTTAAAGGACAGGCACAGTGGCAAGGCACCTACCTCTGTCCGTTGCCCTCTCCTCAGCCTGGTACCGCAGTGAGGTACAAATGACTTAATTTTGCCAAGGTGGGGGAGAGACTGGGGGCCATGTTGTGCCTAAGGCTGCACAAGGGATAGTCAGAAATGGCTGGAGCCTGAAAAGGGGTTTGGAGTACAAAGTCTTAACCTGACACCCAGGTTCACAGCAGACTAACTGACTCTTTAGCAATTGTACACTTTCTCTGGCTGGACCTAGTTGGAGGGGCAGTGAGCACTGGGGTCCTCATTCCCTCCTCTTCTGCTATCTTCAGCATCCAGCTCAGGGCCTGGGTGCTGCTGTCTCTTCCAGCATATGCACTCAAGCCGTCTCCATGCAGAAAGCAAGGCTGGTGAGCAGCGTGCTGTCTTTCGATAAGTTTGTACAGGGTAGAGAGCACTCATAGTAGGGTCACGTCTTGACACAGCAACAGGATGCTACAGAGGCAAACAGAGGGGTTGTGGCTGGAGGAAATGTGTGGAGTCGATATGGCTGCTCTTTTCTGGTATGGAGAAAGTAATGCCCCTTTTCTCGTGGACATGGTGTCGGGGCAAGCATGAGGAAGAAAAATTAGGTGCTCAGTATCAGGAGCTACTAGCAGGGTCTGGTTTGAAGCACTCCCTGCTACACTGTGTGCAATGGAGACAGAGGAGGAGACATCAGCTCCCTTAAAAATCAATCCTCAACCAGTGCGATCTGTGGTGTCTTTGCTCAGGGCAAAGGCCACAAAATTTCAGTCTCTGAAAGGCAACGGAATGAATTCCTTCCCAGAACAGAGCATCTCTGATTTCTTGCTCTTTACATATCGTCACTCTGCCTCTGGGAGCTTGCTTGGGGTTTCAACCTTTCAGAGCAGGTCACAAAAGCATATGGTGTCACCTAGATGAAGTTACAGCCAGGTGGTCCCTGGCTTAAGCCACTTGCTTCGTCTGACTCCCGTCTAGTCTGTCTGGCTTTGCAGGGAGGGCGACCTATTTAATTAAGGTCTAGGGTTGCCTATCCAACACAATAAGATTTCCTGCCAGTGACAACAGGATCTGCTTTGGGATTAAAATTTCTGCTATAGCAGCTGCTTCTGTCAGTCTGAGTGGGACTGGAGTAACCTCCAGACATTTTTATGCAGAGCAGCGTGGCAGAGGAGGGAGAGTTTGCATATATGTTGTGCCTAGCTACTGCTTATTAGGTACCTGGAATAAATGGGAGCACCGATCCTTCGCTTACCTGCCATATCCCACTCTGTCAGTGCATTAGGGACCATCCTTAAATCTGTGCTGGTGAGATGTGGGGCCTGATAGAAGTGTTCTGATTGTGCCTATGGCTCAACGAAGATGTGCAAGCTGAGATGAACCAGCAAGTTCAGGTACCAGTAACAGTGGAGCAACGTCCAGCAGGCTTAGTGGGTTGGGGTGCTTGTGGTGAAACCCACCTGTTCGCACCTTTGCTGCTCTGGGAACAGAGTATGTCTTTGGCTGCAGTCCCGACCCAGCGTAGCGATAGATGTTTTACCCACAGTGAGTCTATTAAACTCCTGCAAGAGTCCCTGCATTAGGGACCGGGGAAGTTTCCTAGACAAAAGGCCAAGGTGGGGAAAGGATTTTTCAGCTCCGTGCTATATTGACCCAGTGTCTTTGCTGGAGTCACCTTTTCCACTGTGCTACTAGCACATGCCACTTTTCTGGTTCATGCACAGGACAAAGTCCCTTAGTGGAGATAAAGCGTATCAGTGTAAGCCCAGAATTTTTCCTACCTCCTTTCCAGGAATAACTTTACATAAGAAGGATGGATCCCAGGGGCTTGTGCCCAGCCCCCCCCCTCCCTGTTAGCACCATTTGGTGTCACATACACATTCCTGATCACAGGATGGGATGTAGATCGTGTGACTGCCAGCCTCTTTGCTCCAGCACGTACACGCTGACTACAGTCAGGCCAGGCTTATGGCTGTCCTATGCTTTCCATGCACTTCTGCAATTTCTTTTATCCTAATGATGCTGTTTCTAGCAGCAAACACCTTCTGCCCCTGCATTTAGGTTGAAAAATATCCTTGCTGCATTGTACTCGACATACTATTCTTCTCCGGCTGCTGTGGCTTCCATTGCATGGCAGAGCTCCCCATGGCACCTAGCCAGTGACCCGTCTGTGTTCTCTTGGGCTTCAGTGTCAGACGCTGGTGACTCATCAGGATCTCAGATGTGGGGAGCAGGACCTCACTTCCCAGGCGCTGCGCGAATAAGCCAGTCAGCCCCAGTCAGGGTGCAACAATACCACAGGCTGTAGTATTGTTGCAATACATCTGCCAATGTCAAAGCAGCATCAAGGAGCAAGTGCTGGGGACCACACTATTAATCCTGTGATCTGTCTTTCAGTCACCTCAGTGGGAGAAAGGTATGGAGCTCCAGTGACCAATGGTAAATATTTAGCACATTAGCATGAAGCTTGTGGCATTCTTCATGTTTACGTCTCTCTACAGGGCTGACATGAGGAAAGGGCAGGGAAGTTTCCATTTCACATCATAGTCTGGTTTCTGGGTATTGAAGAACAGACGGTGCCTAAAGGGTGTAATGTCTATATGACACTGTAATTTAATAAGGAGACCAAAATACTCACCTATACCACATGCTTTCAGATGAGGATTATTTTTGTCATGATCTCTTCATTTTCACCACTTGGCCAAAACCTGTCCTGTATGTTATGCCACCGCGGAAAAGAAACCAGTGGTGGAGCCAGGTGTTTGACATAGCCTTGCTTGTCCATAATGATTTCTCGAGAAGGTGCATGGCATCAGAGCATGGCCTTCTCCTTCCTGGACTCATCCCTCTCAGGTTTGCTCAAGGCTGCATCCTTGCTTGGTCAGGCTATGCAGGGCTTAACAATCAGAGTCTGTGCTGCTTCTCAGACTGAGCACACACACACACACACATACAGATACCCATACAAAAGCACCAGGTTCACAACACACATCATTAACAAAGCCCCCCTGTCAAAATCCTTCATATTGCATCATACTTGTGTGCAGGTTCTTCATTTGAGAGGATTATACAGTAGTTCCCATGTAGTGCTTAAATGAACTGTGGTTGTGAAACCAAGCTTTGCTAAGGTCTAACTACAGCAAAAGGCAAGCTGTGCAAGGACATGGCACCTGGAGAGTGCTAGTAAGTAAGAGGCTGTTAAATTTCATGAAGGTGTGCTGGCAGAGTCAAGGAAGCCATCTGGAACTACGGTAAGTGAGAAGAGAAATCCCAATCAGCCTCTTTTATCCAAGAGGCTATTAAATGCACATTTATGAACACAAAAGATATGCACAATAATGCAACCTTCTTGAGCAGCACATAAATCCCTCCCTCCCCTGTGCCTGTCGGCACAACAAGCCCATCTCCCAGTCCTGTGACTTCTATAAAATCCTTATCCAAATGTCAGTAAAGGTGACCTTGTGGCTTTTTAAAGCAGTACTTTATAGTCACTTGGCTGCACTGTACCAAAGTCCTTTCCCAGTTTGGCTTTCATCTGCTGTAAATATACGAACAGAGCAGACTGCCCCCACCCACCCTGCTGCCCTGTAGAGATCACCTGTGGTAAGCTATGTCAGACAGGGGCAGGTCTGGGGCTCTGTTGGGCAAGGCAAGGCAAGGCAAGGCAAGCCCTGGCACAGGGCACACCAGTATAGCTGGTAGCTGAGTGGACAAGGTAATGTGTATTCGGGATGGGGAGAGTACTGGAGCCACTCTCTCTCTCCCCCTGTGTCCCAAGACAAGCATCTCATGCTGAGAGAAACAGCAGTTCAGTGGCCCTGAGCTGGCTGAATGGTCACTCGGGCTATGCCCATGCAAAAGCAAGTGCCACGAGGTCAGTGGGGCAGCCTGGATGTGAGGCTATTCCACTTCATTTAAGGCACTGGCTCGGATACATGCTGTGGGGCTGATTTACTGGATTTGCCCAGAGCTGGTGAGAGGAGGCTGTTGCTGGTATGGTCACCCTGCAATCCAGTAGAAGATAGGACCCTCAACCAGTTTTCTGGTTACCTACTTCAGGTATTAAAAATGAGGACAACACGGATACCCTTGCCTAGGGAGGGTGGGTGGTAGGGCTGAGTAGGGGGAAGTAGGGCTGTGACTGGTATCCAAGAAGGCTACTTTACAGCTAATGTTGGCATGTATATCTTAGCTGCAGCCTTACGTCTGGAGTAGAGATTAAAGAAAATTATGCCTGTTTTCCATCTCCCCTCTCCAAGGAAAGCTCGGTATGAATGCAGCTGCTGGGTGCCTGATCTTATTTTAGATCATCCTTAAAGCAGGTTCAAATGTTCCAGTGACAGAATTGCTTTGGGTGGAAGACTTTTTGGCTTATTAGCACTTGATTCTCTTTGTCTCCATGCTTAACTTGTGGATCTCCTGTTGATTCCCAGTGTGTAGAAGTAATGGTGCTTTTATTCATTGATGTTTTTCTACCCCCAATATGTCTATCTTTTTCCTTCTTCAAACTAAATTCCAGCATCCAAAAGCTCTCTCCAAAAGGGTGGAAAATTCCTGGAGCAGATACCCTCACTAAGATCTGGGATTGCTCTGCCCAGGGCTTGCATAACAGCAGGCTTGTCCTCTTGACTCTTGGTGAGCTTTTAGGTTATCTGGAGAGTTAGCTGATACGGTGTCAAAATGGGTCTGTATTTTTTCACTCTCCTCTCAGATGGATGAATAGTCTGCTGCCCTTTGAGGAACCTAGTATGTCATGGTTTAGCTGTGAGTTGGTTGAGAAGAAAGGAGAAAAAAACCAACAGAGCTTTGCCTAGACCAGCCATACAGAGGCTGTGGGAGAGCCTTCACTGAGCAAGGGATTTGTACCAGACATGCTGCGACAAGCTGCACGGAGATGGAGGAAAAGCAGGCAGGGCATACCATGTGCCACGCTTGTAGTTACCCCCTCTGAGGGCAGATGGATCTGTGGGGTCAGTAAGGAAGAATGAAAAATGAAATGCAGGTGAGAAATGGAGGCACAACCACCTCCCCCCAGGGCTATTTACTGCTATCAGTGCCTTCTGAAGAGCAACAGCATCATTCTGACGATAACTCTGCTGTGGCACGATGGAGGGAGTTTCCTGACACAAGCTGGTAATCTGTGTGCTTTTGTATGGGAAGAGAGAGGGACTTGGAGCTTTCTCACACTGTGCGTGTGACGCTTTCACAAAGCTGGCCCATAAATCAGGAGAAAGGAACTTTTTGTGCATTTTGGTTTTGCCTTGATAATAGCACGTATTGCTAACCCAGCTAATCCCCCAGCCAATTTCAGCATGTCACGTTTAAGCTGCTGTCCCTGTGTCTTTTCTTATGTTCCCTCTACAGCTGAATTGATCCCTCAGTGCATAAAGTCATCCTTTTTTTTTTTTTTCTTTCCAGCCAAAATCCTCTGCCTTGAAATGGAGTTCTTTGTAACAGTCACAAATTGCTAGCTCATAACAACAAGAATCATTAGAAAATAATCTTTAACATATTTCCTATTACGCTTTTTTCTACTTCAGCTGTGCTGTAGCTTTCTCATCTGTTTTAGATCAGAGACTTGTTGACTGTTGAGTGTCATCTGGGACAAGCTCTATTCTGATGTTTAATGGTAATTAAGAACTCTGTTTCATCCACTTTAAAACTTTCGGTCTATAAAATCCATTGCCTGAAATAGCACCCTTCTTACACTACGCCTCAGTAATTTGCTATACTGTTTTTACCCTAGACTTTCATTAGGGACCCATCTGTGCTTTCCACCTACAGTACTGTGCAATTCGCCCATTTTACAGAGGGTAAACTGAGGCAGAGACAGGCTCCAGCACATCCATTGTTTCATTCAGCTTTGGCCATTCAGCTCGTCCACTAGGCCAGTCTGCTGCCTGCATGACGGAGGATGTTTGTGAGTTTCTTGTGTGGGAAGACATGTGAAGTTGTGCCATCTGCCAGTAAGCAGTTCTTGCTTTGATGTGGTTGCATTTCAGCAGTTGTCAAAGGACATCCTGTATGTAGCTGTGCAGTTGAAACAGTGATGTGGTGTAAATACCCAGATAGATTACAGATGATGCACACAAAGCAAAGCAGTGTAAAGACCTTTGGGCTGAAATTGGAATGAAGTGCTCTGGAGATTAATGAACTATGGTATCACTTGGGACACTGCTAATCTTCTCACTTCCACAGAAAAAGTCCCTGGACTGAGATAATAAAGGATGTAAATATCTAAACAGGTTACTGGCAGAAGTGAGGTCCCTAAATCCAAGTGTATGAACCTCAAATCCTTCTGTGTAATTCTTTACATGCTTACCTTTTAATCTGTGACCCCCTCCTTGATTTCTAACATTGCTATGCCCGGTTCTTCCATCAGCTTGGGTGGGTTTAAGCCAACCAGTGTTTATTCGGCTAAATTAATTCATAATCCTCCAAAGTGACCTTCATCTGCCCAATCTGTCAGAAACTAGTCAGACTTTGACTTCATCTGACCTGCAAAAAAAAAAATGCAGTTCCAGCTACTTCCATCCAACACTGTGGTTAGTGAACAAGGTTCAGGTGCACGCCTGTTACCGTGTAGATCACTCAGCACGCACTCCTCTGGTGTTTTAAAAATGATCTGTGCCTTGCAGTCCAGTTTGAAAAGGGCTTGCCTTCAGGAAACCAGGTTTGCAGGGTGATGAATCCCTGCCTGACTTGGGTGCCTAGGCTATAAAGGAGTAGGCATGGAAAAAAAAAAAACAAACAAAGAAAAGAGAAAAAGCAGAGCTGGGTTTCATGCTGTCTGTACTTAGATAGTCCTCCCTGCTCAACACACGTCTCTCTGAATCCTTTTGGAACCACAAAACTCTCCAGCAGTGTGCTGGAGTCTTGGCCAAGTAGCTCAGCCTTCACATTCTACTCCAACAACCAGGGCTATCTAAAAGCCTTCATACACCTTTGAGTTTGTTACCATCTTGACGGGATCTCTCCTGCCCAAAGAGAGCGTCTTTGAAAAGTGAAATGGAGAGAGTAGGGAGGAAATATTTCAGTGCCTAGCATTAAATAACACACTGCAAAGCACGAGGCATCTGTTTGGGAACAAAGGCGATGTGAGAGCCTGCTATATAGTGTTCAGAGAGTTTGTTTTCTTTTTCCTGTGAGCTATGCTTGTAACTTCCCCCCTGAGCTCATGGACAGTAACATCTGGATCTACCCGCACTCACAATTCTCCGTGGAAGACAGCTAGTGCAACAGGAGAAAGAGGGGTTTCTTTCCTTATTGGTCTGTTCTGAAGATAGCTTACAGCTGTTCCTGACCAGAAGGAATGTACAAATCTCACGTGTGATGGCCGATAAACAGTTCCTCTCCCAGCCTCATCATGTCTGTGTTCACACACATAGTGGCTCACAACTGTGAAGTCTTCGGTTCCAATCATTCTGGCAACAGAGAGTGGGGAAGAAATAGGAATGGAAGCAATGCTTTTTCTTTCCATCTACAGTCAGATTGGAGGTGTACAACTCTGCATCTACCTCGGTAAAGGGGTTAATTATATCTGTGAAGAAAGGTGTGTTAGAGCCTCTCAGCATTAGAAATAGACCAAAACAGAATAAGTGCGTGCTTCAGAGTGCATCATCCTTTCAAGTACTGGTGTTGGTGAGATAAGAGATAAGAGATACTAGAGAATATATATTGAGAGAGGGAGAGAGGGAGAGAGATCGAGAGATTGAACGCACGTTGTTTGTGTCTTGAGGACAGAGCATCTCAGAAATAAATTTAAAGAATAACCTTTCTCCAGGCATTTAATTTCACTCCTGTTGGGAGTGCTTAGCTTACAATTAAGTCCGTGATGAGAGAGTGTGGGTGTGGGTGTGAGTATGTATGTACAGCACAAAGCCTATAGTTGGTACACAGAACTAAGTGTTTTGTTCTGGACCCCCACAGGTACACAGCCTCTCAAACACTCACTAATTTCAGTGGGTGTGAGACCTTTCAAAGACCTGGATTCATACAGGAAGTTTTTCACCACAGGCTTTGGACCATTCATTCCATTCTGCTCATGATGCAGTAGAAACTTGGAAACCAGCTCTACATGTATTCATCAGCTGCAGTATGAGCCCCTTTCATCAGTGCCTTTTGTGGCAATAGCTGTGAGCTATTTAAAGTGGTAAGCCTTCAAACTGCAGCAGATGTAGTAGAAGCAGGTATCCATGGAAGTGAGTCAAAATGAACTCGTCGTGTTGCTGCCCAAAGCCTGGGCTCCATCCCAGTCAGCGCCAGTTACCCAGCTCCTGCCACGTGAAGATGGGCTTTGGCTCCTTGGGGCTTGGAGGGAGGCTAGGTTTCCTGGGGAACTCATATTGCAAGTTACATTTCTTGCTTCATGTTCACTCCCTTACATTTTTCTCCCTTAGAGGGCGTTCAGGGAGAAGGAGATACTGCTGCCTGTTCGCGTGGCCTAGCTCTGCATCCTCAAAGGCGTTGCGGCTAAATCCTTGTGACATGACTGCCAGCCGCACCCTATGGCAGCAGCAGTGAACTTGGGTGATCCTACGCAGGTGATCCTCAAACATGAACTTTAAAGCTGCATGGGTGGGTGGGTAAGTGGGGCAGGAAGCCAGGTCTGTTTATAGGAGAAACCGACGAGACGTTTTGTTGTGTTGCTTGGGGTTTTTTTCTTTACTAAGCTTATTAATTCACTTTTATCCTCTGCACTAGACTGATTGGTGCCAGAGCTGGCCAAGTGTAGGGGTTGTCTGCTTGGACAATAGCCTGGTGGGTTACCAGGGAGGGCTATTAAAAATTCTGGATAGTAAAGATTTGGCTACAAATTCCTATGAAAAACAAGGCTCATATTCATCAGCGTTGTTCCCTGTTAGGCTCTTCTCTCTACTACTCTCTAAAGAAAAAAACCCAAACAAATCTACTTTTGTAGTTTAAGATCAGAAGGGCCACGATAGCCCTTCTGGTAACTTCTGTTAGAGTTACCTGAAGAGGACAGCACCTGGATGCAGACAAAGCAGGAGATGTGGAACGGCTCCTTATGTTTTTGAAACAATGTGCACGACTATGGGATGTGAGAATTTCAGGGTACAGGAAAAGAAACAGAGAGATGTGGTGTTTCAAGACGTGAGGTTCATCCCTAGCTCTGCCAGGGTGTAGATGTAGGTCTGTATCACTGTACAGTACACAGCGCACGTAAGAGTTCCTGTAAAGTATCTTAACCAGGACTTGTCCAGGGCACATTTGCACTGATGTCATAAAGAACTGAAATAGAAAGTTCAGAGGCTTCTTCTATGGGGAATTTCTGGAGCAAATGTTGCAATTCCTTCATTCTCTCAGATTTTAAGGAAAGGTTTTTATGTGAGTTTGTGATGGGGAAGGAGGGTCAATGGAAGGACAGATACTTTCTCTAGGGACTACCACAGCTGATGCTGTGCCATATGGCAGCCCTGAGCTAAGAGAACTGTAACCTCTCAGCGGAGCTCAAACCCAGATTTGGATCCTAGCTTGGTAGGGAGCTACTATCTGGTCTAAAGTAGTCCTTGTTCCTTGGCAGAAACAGCAGCACCACCTGGGAAACGTAGGAGGGAATTTGCCTTCTCTGAAGAATTAGAAACAAACTTCTAAGGAGATCATATGAAATAAAACTGCATGCAAGAGTTTATTTTCTTTACCTCTCTCACGTTTATTTCAGAGTACAGAAAAAATCCCTTGGACAAATCTGATGTAACTACATTGTCATCTCAAAGAAGAGAACCAGAAAAAGAAATGCGAAGAAGATAATTGCGCTTGTCAGGTACACCAAAGACGCTGGGGCAGACAGGAACGTTGTGTGAGGGGTGCTGAGTTATACATACAGTGCTGTGGTTAATACTGTCACAAAGGACTTCCCTCCGCTTAGAAGACATGATGGGTTGGATTGCCACTTTTCCAGTCAAGCCAAAGAGCATCAAACCACTCACTGGGAAGAGAAACTTTCAAATGCAGGTGCTCTTAGTCTCTCAGCCTTGATGCATTGCATTGAGTCCAATGACTAATAAGGTCAAAACTTCATTCGGAAACAAAGGTACCAGACCTTTCTTTCAGCTCTGCTGCTGCACTTCAGGACTATGCTTGGAATAAAGCTTGAGAAGTCATTTTCACCATTTTCTCTTTCTGAGATTTTGGATCCTCGTTGTTTCTCTGAATGTAGACTGAGCACTCTGAGATGGCCACAGAGGACAGTATCTGCCTGACAGCTGCTCACAAGGACTTTTATTTTGCCTTCCCTCTTGCTTTGACCAGAATTTCCACGCTGAGCCATGGAAACCTTCCTGTTACACTGCCAAGGTGAGCTGACTGTAGACAAAGACCTTACCACTACCTAATTTCCCAGTTGAGAATCTGCCCACCCGGCACAGGCAGCAAAGGACCGGTTACTCAGGCTTTTAGCTGCCAGCACACCACACTGCCAGGCTTCACAGTGGTTAAATCAGCTTTCCCTGAAAAGCATGAGGTTTAACGAACTATCATCTGCTAATTTGAACCATTTTTCTCAGGAAAATCCCTCCCTGGTCCGATGGGAAAGCTGTGCTGCTGGAGCTGCACCCTGTACTCGGTGTAGTCAGCGGACGGGCTGCCCCAGGAGCCACCAGGTTTGCAGAGCTTCTCCCCCCTGGCTCAGGGTGCGCAAAGGATGGGAGGAAGGCACCTCTGCACCCCATGCTGTGTTTCAGGGGACCGCTTTCAACCTGGATGCATTGGGGTCATGACAACTTTTTACTGGCTGCCACTAAAAGGATGAAAAGTCCTTCCCTAACGTTTCAACTCCCCCTCCCAAATAATCCAGTCCCCCCGTGCAGAACTTTGCCTTTGGGTTACACCCTCTGGGGCAGGAAAGGTGGCGTTGGGGCCCCGGGCCCTTCCCTCCTGCTTTGAACTGCGGGGAGCGGCCACCGCCCAGGGCGGGGGTCCGCGGTCTGCCCGGCGGCCGAAGCCATCCCAGGGTCCCGGAGGCCGCAGGGCGGCGGCCACTGCCCTGCCTCTGCGGGGAGGCGCCACACGATGGCGCCCTGGCGCCCCCACCGCAGCCGCCCTGGCAGCCGCGGGTACCGGGCCCGGCTGTTACCGTAGAATTTCGTATATTTTTTTTTTTCCCCCCTTGCTTTTTTTTTCTTTTAATCATCAATCATATATTCTTTCTCTTTTTATTTTTTCTTTCCTTTTTTTCCTTTTTTTCTTTTTTTTTTTTTCTTTTTTTTTCCTTTACACCCCTTCCAGAGACAGACTTAGATTCCTTTTGAGGCCTTCTTCAGGT
>JAAGNO010020385.1:0-12246 GCA_033439905.1 Ceryle rudis
CCCCCATTCCGCACCACCACCCAAAAAAAGGAAAAAAAAAAGAGAAGGTTGTTCCCAAAACCAAAAAAAAACAAAAAAAAAGCAAACCAAACCCCCCCCCCCCCCCCCCCCCCAAAAAGTTGTCATTATTTCTCCAGAATGTGTACTGAGAAAGTGTGGCATACAGTGTGATCCTTCCTCTCCAAGACATCAGGCAACTTAATGCCTTCTTTTCGCTTTCATCTACAACTGCCTCTCTCTGTAAAGCTTGTAATTTGAAAGCTGATCCTTTGTAGGAAGAAAGCTCTATGATATCATGAAGACTGACCTCCATTCCTTATTTCACCTCGGCTTCAACCTGGAAACTTTTGTTTCCTTGTTTTTTCCATCTCCTTCTTTCCGTCTTTGTTTTCTTTCCTTTTATTTTCATTTTTTTTGCACCTTTGGAGAAAAATCACAAATAAGCTTTGAAGGAATGATTAGCAGTCTCTATGACTCCATGGTAAAAACCTTTAAGTAATTCGTTACTAAAGTGGTTATCTAAGGGTAAGAGTTTCAGATAGAGCTGGGAAAGAGAAATTTCCATGTGAGTCATGATAAGGGATAATCAGAAAAGAGACCCTAGAAAGTAGAGGAATAAATGTATGGGAACACAGAAGGAGACATAATTATCCAGTCTCATGCTTGCCACTACATAATTTCAAGTGTTCCAAATGGAGCCTGGTGTTCTGCAGGCAAGTTCATAATTAAGTGCAGGGTTGCAATGCATGTGCACAAGAGGTCTGAATTAAGGTTCCATGGGTAGACTTCTGGCTTTCCCAACCTTTGATCACTTAATTTAGTGACCTAAATCCTTTTTAATATAGAAATAATTGATTTTGATGAGGCGTTTTAATTGTTTAGGGAGGAGGGGTTGTTAAGGACTGCAGTTTATTATGTAATAGTAGATGCATAGTACTTCAATAGCAAAAGTATTCTATTTTCATTCTGCCCAATTTTTTTATATCATGCTGAGACCTTAATACCTGTGCTTTCTTTCTTAAAAAGCATTAAGCTAAACGACTAACATCTATTTCAAATGCATCAGAAGCAGGAAGTCTGCCAGAGAATCTATAGGACTAGTAGATAATCATGGTTTTAAAGAGTGTCTAGGAAAGATTAGGTTGTAAGGGGAAAGGCTGCATGAACTCACCACAAGGGAATTTTAAGAGAGTCTGTCTCAGAATCTTTTTCAAAGAAGGTTAAATTTGAGGCAGGTGTTTCTAACTGAAGAGCTTTTAAAATGAGTCAATAATAATGTCAACAAATAACATGGCCTGGGTAGTATTCACATGTGGGGAGTAATTAGGAAATTCAGGTATGAAGTTACTGCAGGTGCTGAACTATAAACTGTCATGTGTAGCTTTTTGCTGATATCAGCTTGGTACCTGAAGACAGAATGGGGGAAATAGGAGTGCATCTTGCAAAAAAAAAAAAAAGACAAAAAAAAAAAAGACATCTGAGAGAATCTGGGAAATGTAGTCCCTAATTTGTCTGCACCAGTCAATTTAGCTGACACTACATTACATCTGTGGAAGTATAGAATAACAGGGACAAGTCAACACAGTGTTTGTAAAGGACAGTCATGTCTTACAGATCAGTTAAAGCTTTTTGAAGGAGTTATGAAGGTTGATTATGATTTCATCAACAACCCTGACTGGTGAATACCTTCATAATGAAGTCCAAGAGCTTCATCGTCATTGCTCCATGACTTTGCTATATTTAATAGAATATTAAGTTCGTATGTCTTCAGTGTAGTTTTTCTCAGCTTGTTCTCATAATCTTCCTGTGTCACTATTGGGTGTTTTTTTAAGTTCAGGTGGAACTGTCAAAGTAAAAGGAATGCATGTTCCTGAGTCATCTTGGCAGTTTTGAAAATCCCATCAATATACAGTCATGTTACCACTATTCCCCCATAATCTTGTCTGCAGGTATCTTGAAAGCTAATTTGAGCAAAAGGCTTCTTATACCAGCAAATAGTTCAGTACCTTCAGTACTTTGTGGAATGCTGTGTTGAGTTCCCTGCCTGCCATTCTGGCTCCTATTGTTTCATCACATTCTTCTCTACAATTTTTAAGGTCTTGTGACAGAACTATCTCTCTAGTTCGTGTTTATAGCACGAATGGTATTGGGGTCCTGATGCCTGGTTCAGGTTCTGTGTACTTGTCTAAAAACACCTGTAAATATATGAAAGTATAGAAACCATCTGCCATTTTTAGCCTGCTTTAATAGGAATTGGTGCTGGAGTAGGGGGAGAAAAAATAAATTATTGATGTTCAACACTCTTGGGGTGGGAAGCCTTGCAGACGGGACCTAGTCACAAAGGTTAGCTTCGAGCTTAACCTTTAAATGAGCAAGGGCTAATCCTTCACGGCCGCTTTTATCACCAGCAGAGACAGCACAGCTCCCAGCAACCTCGGTTTAGAGGAGCTCGGGAACCCTGCTGCTCACGCCTCGGACCCCTTGGCAGAGCACCCTACTACTACCATCATCTCCATCAGCACTACCCTCCTCATCTCCCGCTCAAGGCATGAGACAAGACAGCAAGGAGAAGAGTTAACAGGGGAACTGATAACCCGGTCCTTTTTCCCCGCCTCCTCCTGCCTGCCTGCCTGCAGGGAAGGGGGGGATCGGGGCCCGCAGACCGGGGGTGGCCCCCGGCGGAGAGGAGCTAGGGGGGGAGCTTCGCTTTTCCCCGCGCCTCTCCGCCGGGGGCCACCCCTGCGGTACGGCACGGAACGGCACGGCGCGGCCAAGCGCCGCCTCCGCGGCGGGCGGGATGGAGCCGCCGCCGCCCCGCGGGTGCAGGTAAGGAGCGGGGCGGGCGGGGGGGGAAAGGTGGCCGCGCTTACGCGGGAGGGGATGCGGAGGGCAGCCCCCCTCTTTTCTCCCCAGGCTGGCCTTAAGGTGGGGTGGTGAAATAAATTTTTTAAAAAGCGAAAAAAAAAAACCCAACTCACCCCCCAAAAAAGCGCCGCTGAGGGCTGGCGGCGGTAGATTTTCCGAAATTGGGATGATCCTCTTCAAAACGCAGCTCGCCGAGCCGGGAGTCGCCCCTGGAGCGCTGACCCACCCCGGGACGGAAGGATTTCGAGATTTAACTAATTTTTTACCCACCCTCTCCCCATTTTAATTAAATGGAGCCGCGGCTTGCCAGATCTAGGAACTAGATGCTGGCGCTGAAGCAGTTGGGGAGGCTAGTTTTTAAGAGACGGAGGGGGAATTTGTAACAGAAATAATAAGCTTCTCTGTGGTAGCCTGATTAATTAAAAATTAAGTATGCACTGAGCATTAGCAAACAGTCCTAAGCAGTGATCTTGAGCAATCCTAAGCTGTAATAATTTATTTTTATTCTTCCTTTTCTAGAAAATTTGAAGTACCTAGGTATTGCCTTTGGAAATCCACATAGAGTCCTCAGCATTGCAGAGTGTTCACTACTTAATGAATGTTTGTAAAGGGATTTTCATTCCCCACTGAATGTCAGTGGGAGCAGCCAGAGCTCAGGGAGTCAGGTCACCCGTTCCTTTTCTTTTTCAAAGAAAGAAGGAGCAGAATTACTTCTGCAGCACTGCTGTGTTGATGGAGTGCACAGGATGACATTCCCTGCTGATGTAGTTGTTCAGGTGAAGCGTGCTTCTGGAGTTTTATGATTTTGAGCATGAAACTCAAGAAACTGGTAAGAAAAACATGCAGCCGTCTCTCCATAAGCAATAGAAAAGGTTCTCTTGGGACTTTTTAATGCCCCATAATAGACCCCGGGGGGCTAGGTTTCATTTTTGTAATTTTGTTTTCAGTCTAGTATATCAACATATTTATTTCAGTTATATGTGCTATTTATAGAGCATGTCTTTGAACCAGTGCGTTTTTATTTACCAACTTCCTTCTCACATTGTGTGTTTGTAATGGATTGCATGCTGAGATATTTCAGTGGTGCTGCTCTTGCTTAACTTATGGAGATGTGCATTTTGGGAGAATTAAATATGTGTAGGTAACTGTGCCTCTGCATTTTAATATTGCCTCTGGCAAGGAGATCTTTAAAAGAATAGAACATTTTCAGACATACATACAATGCTAAACTGAACTTGGTGAGAAGGAAAAAATATAAGTAACATCATCATTTTCTACATTTTCTAAGGTAAAACAATCATAAATCCCAAACTGAAGTTATAATGCAAATTCAGAGTTTGAAATCGGCCCTTCATCAAGGGATAAACACTCCCCATGCAAACACTCCTATTTGCAGGTATTCTGCCACCCTTTCTGGATGGATGAAACAGAATATGGGATGGTACAAACAGCATAATGCTCTCTCTGGAAAAAAGTTATGTGCAGATTCCTTCCTTTAGTTATTATTATTAGGCTACCTGAACTCAGTAAGGCGATTTGCAGTGCAAAAAGTTAAGCAGATGTCCATGTCTTTGCAGTATTTATATAGGCAGTTTTGTAGGTAATAATAGATATAGAATAATACTGTGGGGCAGAAAATCATGGCTTGAGGGCTGCATATCTCTTTAATTTCTAAAGATTAAAGAGATTGAGAAAATACTTTGGACTTTCGTATGCTTATGAAGCAATTTGAAAAAAATTCTAAAATGGAAACTGAAATCCTTTTGTTTAAAAGTGCTTAACAGTAAAGACACAGGTTCTTCAAACAAGTTATTCTTATGTATGTACCTTCATACATGGAGATGGAAATATCAACTGAATTACTGGAGAAAAAAGTCTTAACTATTGAAAAATAAAATATTTGTATCATATCCAGGCTTTATGTAATTGACTAAAACTCATGTGACATGGAGTCCTGACTTTTTTTTTTTTCCTCAGAGAACTTTATATATAACACAGATGGACCAAAGGCACTATATATTTTCATTTTTAATTTGCTGTTGAAAAATAGTCCATTTGGAAGAAAACTGTGCATTCAGATCTACATGTAATCATTTCAGAAAAATTAATTACTTATTGACTGAAGTTCCTATAAGAATTTCTTTTGATGCTCCAGATACTGATTTTTGTAGGTATCAACTCTTGTTCCCCATCATAAAATAATTTCCTGGAGAATATTGGTTAAAAAAAAAAATCTAGAAATGTCATGGCATTAAAATATTTTTCAAATAGAGAATTTAGGGGTGCTTAGATTAAATTTCAGCTCCCTCAGGGAGCTTTTCCTTTCTATGCTCAATAGGAAAAATTGCTTTCTATAAAGGCCTTTCTTTGCTTTAAAATAGAAGGCTTAGAAATACCAAGTTATATAACAAGGTATAACTCATACTATAAAACATGTAAAATGAAACAAACTTTCAGTGACACTCTGGTGATTTATGGAATGAAGGGATTTTGACTGCAGGGGCACTAAGCCTTCACACTGCTCATTGTCCTACAGCTACGACTGGAAGAACCTATGTCTATGAGTGTCCAGACACTTCATGGAGAGCTACAGCTTGACCTTTTAGTAACGACATAATGCAATTTTTCTTTGTCTTAAGTCCAACTCTAAATCCTGATAGGATTAGTGTTGCATCTTCTGATGCCTTTGTTAGCTGTGTAAGCATCCATTTACTTGTTAGCTAGTACTTAAAGTAACCTTTTGTCTTTGAGCACTAACATCAAAGACATATGAGGCACCTTTTCAAAGAAAGCAAGTATAAATACCTGACTTCCTATGACTAACAACTTAAAAATAAAAGCTAATCAGTCAGATTTTTGAATTTTGTGGGATAATAAAAATGTCTTACTTTCTTTGCTCTCATTCTGTTGGTCATGCACTGAAGTTAACAATACTGTTTGCTACAAGACCTGTTCTTTTGAAACTGTATTTGGCAAGTATACTGAACACTGAATAGCTTTGTACATGAATATTTTAAGATAAGAAATTATATGCTCAGTTATACTAAACATGATAATCAAGAGTAGTTTATGGAAGATATCAAGAGAGTCCACTTAGTAGTTTTGTAACTACTATAATTGATTATGCAATATTTTATATTTAATTTTGGGATCAAAGGGAACCATTGGCAGCCTTATTTTGGGATCCTATTTGATATAATGTGCTGCTTATCTTTCTGTCACTAAAATACTAAGTTTCAGCAGATTTTCAAGTTATTGAATGTCTTAAGTCAGTCTGTAAATTTTTTTAATTGGGGAGGCTTTGTATATAGCACCAAGTACTTATGAGCTCTATGGGCAGGAAGAAAAAGAGAATTATACAGCCTAAATTAAAACTAATACATCTAGAAATAGTACTCTTAATGCAAATCCAGTATGTGAGGAAACAGAAGGAATTTATAAAGCTGTAATTCCAGAAATGTAAAATGACATTAAGGAATCAAATATTCCTATGAATATAGTTTAGCATGAAGAATGCGGACATATGGAGAGTATACACAGGATGACAACAGTACTTGTGAAAGACCACCTAGGTTGATTCATCAGGGAGGATGAAAAGTACTAAATATTCAGTGCTTGGTTAACTGCTGGTAAATAAGGAGAGAAGACAAGATAACTGTATATAAGTGTTTGAGAGATAAAGTGACCAAGGAGGGAAAATAGCTATATTTAAAGCTTATGAGTTGCATAGCATGGCCAGGGGCCTTGAGACACTGATGCAGGGCTCTTAGAAAACAAACAAGTGTGCTGAAAGTCAGGAGAAAATCAGTTTAGTAACTCTACTAATTTAGCTGTAGAAACAACCCCTGTGTTAAAGAATAATAAACATTGTGAAGTAGTCTTTCGGCCTTGGGTTTTGTTTTGTTTGTTAGTTTGGTTTTTTTTGTACAGCAGGTCACTGAAATCTTGCTTATAACCTGAAAAATTGAAGTTTTGTACCTCATAGACAACTCATCACAAGGCTAGATGTTGGGGCATCATCTCCCTCCCTGAAGCTGTGTCAATTACATCAGTGTATTTCCTGACAGGTGCTTAACTAACTTACCTTTTAAGACCCCACTGATGGAGGCTTCATGACCTACTTAGTCCACAATAATTTCCAGCGCTTGTCTGTCCTTCTGCTTTTTAAAAGGCCCCACCTGTGTCTTCCTTGCTGTAGTTTAAGCTCACTACCTTTTGTTTTGCAAAAGAGATTGTTCCCTCCTGCTTTGCGACAGCTCTCATATGAGAAGATTGTCCTCTCTTGTTCTGGATAAACAATTTGAAACAACCATTTTCTCAGAGATTTACTTGATTTCTGATCTTGTATTGATCTACAATGATCTCTGGTCTGGAAAATAAAGCTAACAAAATCAATGTGAATGGTTGTCATTTAGAGTAACTAGAGCTTGAACTGTAAGCTTATTTATTCCTGAAAGAACTTCTACAGTGCTTTCACTCTTTCATTAGGGCATGGTTCTCTATGTTTTTAGTAAGAAAAAATATAATGACAGTGACTTTATTTCAATCCACGGAATTGCTTTAAAATGCTACGTTCACAGTGAGCATTTCACCTAACACTGATAATTGTCAAACATGTCTCAGCTCTTTGTTTTTCACTTCAGAACTTCCTAAATTTTTCTGAAGGGTCCTTAATCAGGACGTCATATAATGCTGCTCAGTTTCCCTTGCCCTGATTTCAGGCTGTACATTTTCATGGGATTAAAATAGCTCATGCATTGGTGAAATTAGTTACCAGAGTTGTTAGCCTAATATAAAATCATCTCCTACTCTATCCTTTTGCTAAACTTTAACTGCAGCTAGCTTAACTGTTCATGGCAGGATTCCTATTATTATTTTTTTATTATTATTATCCTTTATTTACTAATAAAGCTTTTTAACATAATGATTCGTATCTGGAAGTGATTTAGTATGCTGTCATAGTCCAATTTGTTGCCTTCATTAATGAAATGAGAAAGCATTGACAATCAGGAATTGGTGGTTGTTACTATGATTTACAAATTCAACACTAAGGGTAAGCAGAGTTCTGATAAAGAAATCTTAGGTCTGTTTTTGAGAAGGGCTGCAATGAGGTTTTTCAGTTGGAGATGAATTAGATTTTTGTATTTGCTTGGAAAAAAAGACTGTGGTTTATAGGTGACCATTAGGTCTGTATACTTATCTTTCCATGACTACTTATATTTGAGTGAAAAGACTGGTAACTCTGAAACAAGCTGGAAGTAACCTGAAAGTATTGCTCTCTGTGTAGATGGTTCTCCCTGTTCTGTAGATGGAGAGAATGCAAATTGGACTACCTCACTTTTTGCCTTGCTGACAGTGTCAACTACAGGTACACATGTTATTGCCAGAGAGCTGGGTATTGTGGGTCGTAGACCTGGCCCTTGTGGTTTATACTGTTCAGTTTAAGGCTAGTGATAATAATTAGGTTATTGTACCCATAGCTGGAGTTGCATGCATAACCAAGATTTGTGTTGCTGTGACAACATAGGGAAACACAACTGTGCTGAATTTCCTAGATCTTTGAAGTAGGAGTTCTCCCAGTCCAAAATGGGATTGAGAATTCTCATCAGCACATGAAGAGTCTAAGTAGGGCCCTCACTTAATAGACAGAAAATTGCATATCTGACTCTCAAACTGAGTAAATTCCTGCTGCTTATCAAAGGGTTAGAGAAAATAGGCAGTTGCAAGAGAGAAAAGAAAAGGAAAGCTGGTGGCTCAAATTAATCAAGAGCAATTGATTTGAAGACAAATAGGAGTAATGCAGGATTTGATGACTACTGTGAAAATCACAGGGCGCTTCCAAGAGGCCACTGACAAAAGGTTTGGAACACACTCCAGGTATTCTGACTGGTCTGAAAATAGAGGTGAGGAGGAGCTGAACATGAGCCAGGTCAAGACAGTATTATACATCAAATTAAAATAGTGATGGTGACATAGCACATGCTAAGGTAGACAGAGGAAGATGTGAAAATCATAGATGGGTGGGAGGGGGTAACGAGGTAGGTGAGGAGGGATTAAAGGGATTCAGGAGAACTGCAGGAAGATGTGGAAAGTTTTGGGTAGGCTATGGTAGAAGCAGAGTTTTTGGACTGCACACTACCTCCTGTGCTTCAGTGTCAGGGCACCCCTTGCTTCTGGGAGCCAGCAACTGTTTTGTCCACTTGAGGATCAGGAATTTAATACAGTTAGCCAAAATTGCAAGACAGACACTTTCAAAACAACAACAAAAAAGCCTGAACACACTCACCCCTCCCCCATGAATAATCCTGATTTACTTTAAATGTTGGAAAGTGGAGTCACTGATTTTTGGTTGTCATTTGAAGGTCACATGGTTAAATGTATTTATTCCCTCAATAGTGACAGAAAATGTCCAAGTAACATGATTGTCCTTAAAGTAGTATCCTTGAAAAGTTAATTATCTGAAAAGTTGCAAAATGTTAATGGAAAAGGAAGAAATTAGATTACCTTGGGGTCAGAGAACTTTTAGTGAGGTATGTGGCTATGAAAATATGTATCATATGCTTATACAATTCAATTTACCTCTTGGAAAGCTGTAATATTTTAGTTTGGGGTTTTCTTGTGTGTTTGTTTTATTTTGCCTTTTTTTTTCCTGGGTTTGCTTTGTTTTTGGTTTTGGTTTTTTTTTTTTTGTTTGTTTGTTTGTTTTGTTGTTGTTTTGTTTGTTTGTTTGCTTTGGTTTTGGTGAGTTGTTTTTTTTTTAACTAGGAAAATGGCAATGTAGGAGTCAGTGGGCTATAATCTATTTACTTTCAAACAGTTTTGTTAATATACCACAGTTACATGTGATGGACTGGTGATCCATTTCCCTGCAAGTTCAGCATACATTATACTACAGCTTTCATCCCATTTCCTCACTTCATAGATAAGCTGCAACAAGGGCCTGTTGTAGTCTCATGAACAAGCCTCGATGACCAGGAAGTGCTGAAAGGGAAGAGATTCCTGCCCTTCATTTGTTATCCAAACTGCTCATTTGCAAGGGGCTGACATTTATGCAGCTGTGTCCATGTTTTGGGAACTTGTCAAGACTTGCTGCAGAGTGACTGAACAGCTGGGTGCCAGTTTATTGCACCTCCCTACACTGCACCAAGTCTCTGCATGAGCCCTTTGACAGGAGCATAAGCATGGAAAAAAAAGAATTGCTTGTGGGGAAGGTGTGACCATAATTACCACCTTCTGCTCTTCTTCTCCTCTTTGCTGATGTTACTGAACAGCTTCCAGGTAACTTAAATGAGAGTTGGAGCAGATGCAGAAGCAGTGGGATTTCTGGACATCTTGGATTTTCATTATCTTCTTTGCAAAATAGACTTGCAGTTATCCTGGAAGTTACAGTCCAAAAGGTGGATGAACTAGACATTTTCTACAGTTCATATGCAACAGAGACACTGTCTGGTACTTTCAAGGCAAAGAAGTTGTAATGGTTGGTTTTGTTTATAAAAAGAAATAGAGGTATTGACTTTGTCTTGACAAGTTAGTTCTAAGTTTCTGATGTTTTCAGTGACATTAAACCTGTGTGAAACTAGTACAGCTGCAGGTCCACTCAGACTCCACAGGTTTCTTGCCTTTCATAAATATAAATAATATATATAAATATTGAAATGAAGAGGTTCTCAACTGGAAAGTCAAATTGACAAGTCTGATTTAACCATGTGATTTAATTGTCTACAAAATATAAACAATAAATGGAAATTGCAAGGAAAAGGTAAATGAAATAATTTGAACTTTAGTGGACTACTGTTATTCTAAGTTTCTAACAAAGGAATTATCTTGATAATGTTAATTAAGTGTATTGTATCTAAAAATAATAACCTCTAATGTAGTGTTGCAATACGTGGAAGTCTCTATCATGGCCCATATAGCAGAAGACTCAGTACCAGTGCCAGTTAATGAGAAAGTTAAAGAAAAAACATAATGGTCTTGTGATTCAGTAGGAAACTAAGCCAAATTTCAGTTTACATTGGAATTCGATAAAGACATATTAGGAAAAGTGTAATATAACATTGTATCAATGGGAAAATTCTTACTATATTCTGAGTCAAATCCAGGTTGACTTTTCAGTTTATTTAAAATATTCAAATTAACCTTCAGCTCAGACAGATACTTTTGTAGTTGGCATAAACTGCAATTTCTATAGCATTTTGAATGTAGTATGAATGATTGAAAAAGGTATCTTTTTTTTTTTTTTTTTTTTTTTTTTGTTAAGAACTGCAAAGATTGAACAAAAAGCTTCAAGTGGAAAGACAAAATCACTTGGAAACACTGAATCACATAGTAACCAAAAATGAAATATAAACAAGGAACATATTAGATGACAAAAGAAAATAAATGATTGTTAATCTTCAGAATTTCTGCTTATAAACAGAGGATTTCTAGACAGTTGAACAACAAAATAGTGTGTTTTGAGGCAGAGAAGAAAGACAGCTGCAGATATGAAACACCCTACTTTATTTTATTTAAGGGTCAAATAGGAAGGAAAAAAAAAAGGCTTTTGACTCCAAGGAGTAGTTATTTGAAATTACTGCAACTAACACATCCTATTGGACAACATAACTTGAAATGGCATTCTGAGGAAAGTTCTGATTGAGTAACTTCTGGCATATGTAATATGTAATATCATTTCAAGTCTGTTTCAATACTGTCTGCTTCTGGTTTCAGTCTGTACTAGTTTTCTACTCTTCAAGATGACACTGAAAATGTGCCTACTAAGAATGTTATGATAATATATTGATTAGTTTCTAGAGTAGATCAACTGCAAATAATTCATACATGATAGGGTAGTGGTCAATGGCTCAAAGTCCGGATGGATATCAGTGACAAGTGCTGTCCCGCAGGGGTCTGTACTGGGGCCTGTCTTGTTTAACATTGTTATCAATGACATAGACAATGGGATTGAGCACACCATCAGCAAGTTTGCAGATGACACCAAGCTGAGTGGTGCTGTCGATACACCGGAGGGATGGCATGTCATCCAGAAGGACCTAGACAAGCTGGAGAGGTGGGCCCAGGTGAACCTCATGAGGTTCAACAAGAGTAAGTGCAGGGTCCTGCAGCTGGGCCGGTACAATCCCCACTAGCAATACAGGCTGGGGGAAGAGGCAGTAAAGAGCAGCCCTGCAGAAGAGGACTTTGGGGTGCTGGTAGATGAGAAGCTGGACATGAGCAGACAGTGTGTGCTTGTATCCTGGAAGGCCAATTGCATCCTGGGCTGCATCAAAAGAAATGCAGATTGAGAGAGGTGATTCTGCCACTCTACTCTGCTCTGGTGAGACCTCACCTGGAATACTGCATCCAGCTCTGGAGCCCTCAGCACAGGAAGGACATGGA
>JAAGNO010020386.1:0-15383 GCA_033439905.1 Ceryle rudis
AGATGTGGTGCTGAGGGACATGGTTTAGTGGTGACCTGGCAGTGCTGGGTTAATGGTTGGACTGGATGATCTTGAAGGTCTCTTCCAACCAAAATGATTCTATATTAATAGATTGAAAGGAACGGGGTGTTTTATTGACCAGAATTCATACCTAACATTCAGTTTATGATCCTGCCTGTGAATGGTTGTGTTTGCAGTTATTTGAGGGAGGATATTTCTGACAAGTGTGTTTTTTCTGTGAACCAGATACCAGTGATAGAGCTATAGAAAATTCATAGCACCGCTAGCTGCTAATCATACTTAGGAGAACTAAAGACCTCAGTGGCCAGTGAAGAATTTATGCTGTTATGGATTAAGTGTGAGATTACAGTTTTCATTCTGTCAGAACAGCATCAGGGTAACAGTGTGGGGTTGACTAAAAATTGGAGAAGGGAAGGAAAAAAAAAAAAAAGCTTGCATGATGCAGGTGGTCAGCATTGGCAACTTGTGAAAGAAAATAGAAACTGAAGTATCCTACTTCCTTTTCCAAAAGGTCCAGCCTTGGCTCTGCTGACTTTGAAGACTCTACAATTTTTACCTGTCATGCCGAGAAAAGTCAAGTGTACCAAATCCTATTCAAACAAACAAACAAACAAAACTCCAAATAAGTCAAGTGCTACAGTGGGAGGGAATGCCCCCAAAAGGTGCAGTCAGTTAAGCTGTCATCACTGGTATTGTCCTGATTGTGAAACCCTTTGTGTCTTGTGGCCCCTGGAAAATCCAGAATCATAGAATGGTAGGCCTTGGAAGGGATCTCTGGAGGTCATTGAATCCAACCCCCCTGCCAGTGCAGGAACACCTAGGGCAGGCCACACAGGAACAGATCCAGCTGGGTCTTAAAAGCCTCTGGAGAAGGAGACTCCACAACCTCTCTGGGCAGCCTGTTCCAGGGCTCTGTCACTCTCACAGTAAAAAAAGGTTTTCCTCCTGTTGAGGTGGAACTTGCTGTGTTTCCCCCTGCTACCATTACCTCTTGTCCTATCACAGGGCACCACTGAAAAGAGACTGGCCCCTTCTGCTTGACACCCACCCTACAGATATTTGTAAATGTTAATAAGATCTCCTCTCAGTCTTCTCTTCCCCAGGCTAAATAGCCTCAGGGCTCTCAGCCTTTCCTCATAGGAGAGATGTTCCAGTCCCTTTATCATCTTTGTAGCTCTCCTTTGGACTCCTTCTAATATTTCCCTGTCTCTCTTGAACTGGGTAGCCCAGAACTGAACACAATACTCCAGATGTGGTCTCACTAGTGCAGAGTAGAGGCGGAGCAGAACCTCTCTCGACCTGCTGGCCATGTGTGGGGAAAGTAGAGAAAATTAAAATGGGGCACAACAGGGCGTGCAAAGTACATTGCTCCATACACGGTCTGAATTCTACAGGCCAGGCAGTGGCTGGAGACATCTCTTCATGATCAGCATGTGCATTATGATGACAACATTTAGTTGTGGGAATTATGTAGTCCTGTTCTGCTACCATTTGTCCGTCCTGTCTGAAAAACATAGGCAGCCAGCTACCAGCGGGATTACACAACTTCAAGAGGTCATTTTTTTAATTTACTGCTTTAAACCTGAAATATTTCCATAAAAGAAATTCCTGATTGTTTCACCATTCCTCTCCCACTTACTGTTTAAGGAGGCCTGGTTTGTAGCTCACGGGACAGCACCTGGAGTGGTGAGATTTAGCCAATTACTGCAGATTCAGATGAACTGCGTATATTATGCATAGTGGTCCCTTGACCAGTGCTGGGTTGTTGTTGTTTTTGTTTTTTACCTCGAGTCCAATCAATCCTGCAGTGGCGGCTTTTCATTAGCTGCTCCTGCTCTCGCAGTAATGATCGGGATGCAGAGCCTCACGGCACTCTGTAACTTCTCCTGGTGCCTTGAAGCTCAACAACGTAAGCTGATTGACTCGGTTAGGGCCCCAGTCTCTAACAGCAAATGCAATCAATAAATCTTTGTTGGTAAATAATTGCTATTGAACAGAGTTTTAATATAAATTTATGAGTGGTGTTTTATCACAGCTTGAGGCTACGGCAAGCCACTGAGTGATGGATTTCAGATAACACTTACATTCATTACATTAACTTTGTAAGTTATTTAAAGCTTGTACACTTAACATTGCTTTTGGCTTGCAATGACCTCCTGGGACTAGATGTAGCATACACATTACTAATAAAGAGCTCGCGGTACGTACAGACGGTTCCTCCGTTTGCTTTGTACAGTGATGCAGTTCCTCGAGCAAAACCAGAGAAGTGAAGTTCACGCACTCCGGCTGAATTCTTTTTCCTGTGGCTCATTAAAAGTACAAGCTAGTGCAGTCTGGCAGGAGAAGCGTTCCTCTGTTCGATGCAGAATTGCAGTTTTTGGAGAGAAGGTGGTAAAAAAACTGAATTTGAAGTGTGACATTCTTCTGGGTTTGGGAGGAAATTGGAGGTGTTAAATCCTTCGTGTTGAATCTGGAGGCTTTGGGTCAGCTACACTGAACTGCAGGGCTAAAGTAGGCTGTAACAAATGAAAGATTTCATGCAAATTAGGAGAAATAATGTTATCCAATTAATAATAATTTGAGGCAGAGATTATTTTGGGGAAAAAAAAGAGGGGGGGGATTTTGAAGTAGAAGTTGATTTACTTAGTCACTCACTTCACAGCATGGAGACTAAATGCCATTTTTCTACTGTGCTTTTGTGTATGTGGGGGCCTGTTTGGCTGTGACTGGAGACATGCCCGAGCTACTTCTAAATTGCCTTGGAGGTACCAAAGGTCAGTGGGAACCCATATACCTCATTTCCTGGGCAGAGTACTATCTGATGTGACTTAAATGTAGACATAATGTGACTGAAATGAAGGGCTTTTTCTTTTTTTTTTTTTTTTTTTTTTAGGTAACATTTCTTGTCATATCTGGGCCATTTATTTTATTTTTTTGGTTTAGTAAAAGTGCATTTATAACTGATCTAAACTCCAATACTAAGAGCATTTCTTGCAGACCATTCTATATAATTACCACAGACAAAGTGGTGGTCTCTGGCCTTGGCGGGGGAGGGAGGGGAGTGGTTTCTATGGGCTTCTCTGCTTCATAATGCTTCAGTTAGCTCCTTGCATTTGGAGCAGTTTCCTCTGCAGATACTGGAAGGTATTTTTAATTCTCACGTAATACGAAAATCTATCCTTTTTGGCAACGTAGCACCTAAAGAAAACAAATTGGGAAGTCTGGTTTGTTACTTAGGCCCAAACAGGTACATCATCCGTATGTAATGCTGAGGTATTTTGCTTTTTTGCATGAAAGCAGATAATTCCACTTTAAAAGCAAGGTGAAACCTCCTTTTGAATAATTTTCTTCATTTAGATTCAAAAATAGAATTTTTTAATTCACACCTAGATAGCAGCAAAACTTCTGTGTAGTAAATATGACAGAAGTGGTCGGTTTTTACTAATTACTGATTTCATAATTGTCATGAGTTGAAAACTACGTCAGTAATGACACGTTTTCTCTCTAGCAAAGGGGCAGTGAAATAGATGTGAAATATATATATTTTACTTTCTTCAAAACTTCAAATAAAAGCGGGGTGTGGGGGGAATTCACCATTGTGATCCTTACAGCTTTTTCCCCATTAAAAGGTCTGAAGAACAAACCAGTGCAGGGAAACGGTAATTTTTTGATCCCCACAGCACAGCGATAACTAGAATTGGGTCCCCCCTAAATGCGAGCAAACGTGCTGCAGGTGAAGTATGAAAGATGGGAAAGGTGAAGCAGCAGCTCACCTACTATAGACAAACATACAAGTCAAAGGCAGAAATAAGCTTTCATTTCTTTAATAGAAGAAAACAATGTCTCGAAGTGCTGGAAGGCGGTAATTGGGATGTGTGACTTGCACTTGCAGAAGCTTTTGTAAAAAAGCGTTCCAGAAAACCCCTTCTTCCTTGTAAAAGTTTGAGTTCTAGAAAGGAACAGCAAAAAAACCAAAACACAACCAACCAAGCAAGCAAAAAACGACCAAAAAACTGACCCCCAGATGGTCAGAAAGCTCAGAGTTTGTACCGCTGTGTAAGTCAGTCACCTGACACAAGCTTTTCTTTACAGTCCCATCCACAGATTGCTTTGAATTGTGAAGGATCCTTCTCTGAAGCTTGATTCAAAGTATGTATCAAGGAGCAGGTGGTGGTGATCGTGGCTTTTCCGCTGCAGTCATCTCTGTGGTTGCCAAAGGGGAGTTGTTAGTTCGTATGGATTGTGGAGAAGGACTAGCTGGAAGTTCTATCATCTGGAATTTGACCAGCTCTGTAGGACTTCTACTTGTGCAAAACTGCTCCTTGTCCCTTTGTGGCTTTGGGATTGGGTCTGTAGAGAGATCTTTATAAAGCCACAGGTTTAATGGGAAAACAGATAGTTAATCTTCTGTCTTTACATTTTTTAAGTTGAATGGAAGAACTCATTTTATGGGGATTAAAGAACTGAAGTTTGTATTGGTTTAGATTCCTGGTTGTTATTTTCTGAAATAAATACAGGTGTGTTTTCTGTGGTGCCCAGCAACAGGACAAGGGGCAATGGGGACACACTGGAACCCAGGAGGTTCCATCTGAACAGGAGGAAAAACTTCTTTGCTGTGAGGGAGCCAGAGCCTGGCCCAGGCTGCCCAGAGAGGTTGTGGAGTCTCCTTCTCTGGAGTGATTCCAAACCCTCCTGGACAATGTGATCCTGGGCACCCTGCTCTGGGTGACCCTGCTGGAACAGGGAGTTGGACGTGATGATCTCCAGAGGTCCCTTCCAATCCCCACCATTCTGGGATTCTGTGTGATTCTGTCCACTGTTATCAGAACCCGATCTGTGGAAGTACTGAGTCCCTGTGGTAGGTATTGTACGTGCTATCTCCACTGGCACATTTCAGTAAGACCTTCAGTAACCAAAGCACTGTATGAATTCATTAGGAACTGTCTTCTGACTTGGTTTTGGAGCTTAAAATTTCCTAGGGAAGTGCATTGCTAAAGCATGGCTTGATTTACCACCTTTATTGTGCTACAGCATGTTACATTTTGGTATTCAAAGTGACCTTCTGTTTTCAAGCTGAGAGCAGGTTAACATTATGCAGTAGGAGTCCTTGTCCGTTTGAACACGATGATGACTTTCAATCTCAACTGTTGATTGTTAGATTTTGTCACTAACGTTTAGGTTGAATACAATTTGTGGGAAGGTGAGTCACCTTGCCCACCTCCTTTCCTCTCTGATCACACCTCTTTCATTAAATTATCCAGAATTTATTGGAGAAACATTGTATTTGCCCTGTTTTCATTTTGCTGCTCTTACCTGGAATTTGGTGTCTCTTTGGGGCTGGAATGAACAGCTGGGAGGGTTTCCATTGCAGTGTCACCTTTCTGCAGAGGGAATGAGAACATAAGCCTGGCCTCCTTCCTGCTCGTGGAAAGGCTGAGCCTGGGCAACCAGCAATCCCTAGGAACATGCTGAGGGGAGCACAAGCCACACAGTAGGATCCTCACTCAGCCTGACGTTCACCAGTTATTTTATAGAGCTAGGAAATGTGCATGGTATTTTTATCGAACAGGCATGCGTATGGGTAACCTTATTCTGTGTCCCATGAAAATGTGCTTTCCTGAGGCACGGAATTCAGTGCAAAAGGGTTTTCTCTACCCATTGGACAAAGCCAGCGCTGATACAGCCTTTTCTGTTTCCATGACTTGCTTTTATGAAAGCTACATGTAGCTTTTCCTCCTGAACTGCAAATGCTGAAGCTGCTGATAGAGAAAATGTGCAGCATGGGAGAAGCAGGAAAAAATCCCGAGTAACTCCCAGGAGAAAGTGTATCTAAAAATGCTGCAATGATATTTATCTCTCTTTCTGTCTTAAATAGTTGTGTGTTGGCAAAAGTGTTCAATCTTTTTTCTTTTTTCCTCCACTAGGGTATGCTGCTAAAGCGAAGTGGCAAGTCATTGAATAAAGAGTGGAAGAAGAAATACGTGACGTTGTGCGACAATGGTGTGCTGACCTACCATCCTAGTTTACATGTAAGTACACTGGCCTGTCTCAGCGTTTGGCAGCGTCAGGCCCTGATAAAGCAGCATTAGTGAGTTCATCCCAACATGTTTCCATTGAGCCCTCTTTGATGGAGGAGCTTCTTTCTCTCTCCTCCTTCCCCTCCCTCTCAAAAAGGCATAATCTGAAATAAAGTCCCCTGGTGCAGGTCTGAATGCAGTCAAGTTCCTTTGAATCCCCTGAAACTGGGGTTCCCCTGCATTCCAAGAGGCATCTGAAACAGTTTAAGCCTTTATTTTGTGCTGATGCTTGTGTGGACTTGTTGCCAAACAAATGCATTTTACAAGAAAAAGTAAAGATGTAGTAAAGAGTGAGGGAAGTTTTTGGTATTTGTCAGTGTGCAGTGGTTATGGTTTATTCAGAAGTAATTCTGAGCAACCTTTTGAAAATGGCATAGCAATTAAAATATGTACCATAAAACTTCTCCGTATTAAGTCATCTCAACATCCTGTCTGTCCCTCTGGGTGTGAGTAGCACAATCCCTAGGTACAGTTATGGGGCTGATCTGACTCAGAGCTAGCCCCCCCCATCTGCCCTGGCCACGCCAGCAGGAGGAGAAATTTGTTACAGCTTGTTCCATGCCAGAGCAGTTCAGAAGACAGAGCCAACGTGGGGACTCCAAGTCTTGAAATTCCCAGGGGATTCCCAGCTCCTTCTCTTGCTCTATAGTACAGGCAATGGTAAGGTATAGAAAACATGGCATGACCCTCACCAAGATCTTTAGAATCCTATCTGGTCTTACATTGCATCATCAACCCACATATGGAAATGGGAGTGTGGCCAGTTCTAACATTTTTAGGGCCATTGTTTCTAAACCTGTTGGTAACATTTTGAGCTTCTGGGCAAAATGATTAAGAAGGGAGAATCAAGATTTCCATCAGGTGTGTTTTTGTGAATATGCTCTGGGGCTTATAGACCTGCACGTGGAACTGGCAGAAAACTTCTGCTTTAGATACGTGATGTCTGAGGAGCACGGTCACACTGCTGCTGTGCTCACACCAACTTGCTGTTCAATGTCTGCTGAATATTACCACTTTTTCTGGCTTGACATAATGCTGTGTAGTCTCAGATCCTGCCTTTGCTGTAGTTTCTAATGTCACATTCATGTCTCTTCAAAATTGTTTGCCAAGCTAGGTGACAGGTAGCTTCAAGGTATTGCTGCTGTATTAGTGGCATTAGTATCTTGTCCCTCAGCCCTTGTGTTCTTGAGCAAGTTTTTACTGTTCCTTTTCCTGAAACTGTACAAGTCTGTCTGTTCTCTGGCCACTCTTAGTGCCTTTAAGTTTGAGGAATTCTGCTGTGAAGTAGTCCCAGAATACCCGAATTGCATATTGGTGTTGCTCACAGAAGGGTAGCACAGATACTGCCTGCCTTTGAGGCAGCCCCCATGGAGCTCCCCCATGAGTTCCCCTTAGATTGTGTTGGCCAACTGTGGGTCATCAAGGACAGAGGCAGGCTGCCGTTGTCTGCGCCCAGGTCCCTCCCTCGCTTTGTGAAAGTGCTCTATTGTTCCTGGCGGTTGCTGCACATGTGTTAGTTTTTCATTGCCTCTTGCAGACAATAGAGAACTTCTTCTCTGTAGGCTTCCCTGGAGCTGCTCAGTCTTCCCCAGAGTGAGAATCCATTGAGATTAGAGGTAATTACTTTGAGATTAGAGGTGAATCCATTGGAGATTAGAGAGAATCCATTTAAAGAAAAAGTAATTACTACCTTGTAATTGTTTCCCTCTATCCCCCACTGTGCCCCTTTCCACCCCAAGAAAAAGGTGCATAGCTCAGTATTTCCATTTGCTCAGACCTCCTTGCGTAGATCAGAGAGGTTTGTAACGTGTTGCTTTTGCTGTGGCTGCGCGTGGGATGGTGAGGGACCGTGCTCAGCTACTTGCTGGCAGGAAGCTAGTGGGGAAAACGTGCTCATTCAGGGGCTTCTTGAGACACCTTTACAGAATCCACTCTAGGAGCATCATGGGCTCCTCTCATTTGTGTTAGGATCCTTCTGTGATGTGATTCATATTATAAGCGATGCTGGTTTAATGACTTACTTCTATCACTTAGCCTTCAAAGAGTCACTGCACTGCTTCTGCAGTGTGTTTCCATGTTGTCAATGGACTCTTTATTGTCAATTAATTATTGTTAATAAATCCTGCAGAGTGTTCGTTATCCATCAGGCAGTAGTATGTGGGTAGCATCTGCTCTGCCCTGTGCAAACCACAGTGGGAGGAAGAGGCAGGACCGTATACTGGAATTGCACTCTTAGTACAGTTTGTACAAAACTTTCTAGGCAGCCAAGTCAGAATTTCCTCTTGGGTATTGCCAAGTGAATGGCTTTTCCCCCAAACAGGACTCTGATAATGAGTTTCTGGTTTGGTTTCGCTAGTTTTTGTTTATCTGTAACTGTTGCTTTTTTTCACCAAAGCTAAAGAGACTGGTGAATTTTAATACATTGCTGCTTGGGATAATTTCTTACATTGTTTTGAAAAATAAAGACATTATTCCTACCAACATTCCTGTTAAATAGGATTAAAGAAAAGAGAAAAGCATCTAAACTCAGCTTCCTGAACTCATAAAAAGTCTGGCTCTAATCTGTCGTGTTTGTTAAATTTGGCTTCTCTCAAGTCTGCGAAGTCCTTGTGGTTACACCAAATTTTGCAGTTGTAATTCTGCGAAGACAAATATGGGATGGCCTCTAGTGGTGGCAGAAGAAGTAGAATTACAGAAACACAGAGTGTCTTTGGTTGGAAGAGACCTTCAAGATCATCTAGTCCAAATTAGAAGATAATTTGGTGTTTCCATGCTGTGGTTTGAGTCAGAACGTAACATCTGCACTGGAAGAACCTATTAGAATATGCAGTGACTAGTAGTGAGCACTGTATTAAATAGTGCTTGAGATTTGGCCAGAAGTAGACCAGTTGTCTCTGCCAGGTGCATTCAAAGGTGGCTCAGGCACAAAGGCGGTATTTTTAATGCAGCAAACACGTCCATATTGCAGAAATCGGTATTGTCATCCTCCGTGAACAGATTGGCTACAAAATGGAAGGTTTTGGGGTGGAGAGTCAAATAAATTAAATTACTCCGTTTCTTAGAGAGGAGGTGTCCCTGAAAGGGCTGGGCCTGTCTGGCAGGGCAGCACGTTGAAATGACTGCTGCGTTGTGCCAGATAAATGTGTAACTCCTAATGCCACCAGGCTGACGCTTGATGGAACAGTTAAATTCATATTCTTTCTTTTCAAGAAAATTGGGGGGGGTGCAGAGAAAAATGAGGAACGAAAAATATATGTACATAAGCACCCTACTGTTTTCTGACTTGGTCATGTCAGGTGTTTTGTTTTGTTTTTTTCAAGAGCCTCAAACCTTCCCTTCCCTTGGGATGCTGCAGAGCTATGCCGATAGAAAATGGTGGGGATAATGAGAGAGAACTTTGACCCGCAGGCTTCAAAGTTCACTGTAGCTACCTATTCATCTTAACGCTTCTGGAATATAGCCGTTGAGTGGATGACTAAAATTCTGGCCAACGAATTCAGCATCAGCCTCCCCAGAGGGCCCAGGGGAATTTCTCTAGGCATCTCTTGGCTTTTAATGGCAGAATGCCATGTGCGAGGGCTCCCGAAATGTATTCACCAGGATACCTGCTGGGCAGCCTTACATGCCGCTTCTTTATCTAAGCCTTATCCCCATGAATAGCCAGTGATGTTTCACCACTGTCTGCCTGCCAGAGGGTTGCCATCATGCCACAGGTCAGTAGATGACAAAGCTTTAGCTGTGGATGTCCATTTTACTCTCGTATCCCCATCATCATCGCTGCCCCTCATTTATGAGAAGAAGAAAGGAAAAAAAAAAACCAAAACTGAAAACAGCTCTTTAGGGAAGGATACGTTTTACACTCTTTTTTTTTTATTTCATCTGTTCTAGATTTGATTTCAAATACGAGCACAGTGCTGTGGCACCTTACAGGGGAAGAACAGCTTCTTAAATACATGAGAAGGAAGGTCCAGGGCTCATCTAGAGCACACATGGTATCCCTTGTGCCTACACAGCGAGGTCAAGTTTTGCTTGTGGTAGCGCTGCTCTTCAACCTCAATCCCATTCTCACAGATCTCATTTGATAACCTGTGTTGAGGTCTGTAGGATTATAGCTGTGATTGAGGTGGGGAAACCAGTCTTTATCTCCTCGAAGTGTGTGGATTCAACTGGTCTGCTAAATTCATGTGATAGTAGCCGCAGTTTCAGAACTCTTCCTTACAGCTAATGCTGACTGGGTAAGCTGCCTTTGTGAGCTGGCTCAGACAGAGCTTCAGTAATGTTGTTCTCAAGTAAAGTGAATGCATTTTTTTAAAAAAGCAAAATTTCAGCCTGGTAAGGAGTAGTATCCAACACTAAGCTAAAATTGGCAGAAGTGCTTTAACAACATTATACAAAGAGATGATGCAAACCAGATCCAATTCACAGAATCCCGGAATCACAAAATGGTAGGGGTTGGAAGGGACCTCTGGAGATCATCTCATCCAACCCCCTGCTCCAGCAGAGTCACCCAGAGCAGGGTGCCCAGGATCGCATTGTCCAGGCGGTTTGGAATCTCTCCAGAGGAGACTCCACAACCTCTCTGGGCAGCCTGGGCCAGGCTCTGGCACCCTCACAGGAAAGTTTTGCCTTCTACTCAGATGGAACACCCTGGGTTCCAGTTTGTACTCTGTCCACTGAGCTTGATGGGCCTGTAGGGTTCTTTGAGACTTGGATATGGGGGAGTGGGCTTTCAGCTGAGCTTTCTTTGCTTGGCCGTTTCCTCCAGGAAAAGCAGTCTTAGTGTGCAATAGACAGCTATTGAAAATGTCCTCTGTGGAAGCATGGTAGATCCCTCCACTTTTCTCATGTCTCGCAACATGCAATGTTTTTCTTAGAGCTGCAGCTGAAATTTTTGACCGTTACCCACTCTTACAATTTCCCTGCATAATTTGAAAATGGAAAGCATGCTTGCCAATAACGTATCCCACCTCTTCTCATTTTTGAGAGAGCAGGGTGCTAGCCAGGCTGCGTAGTGTCATCGTGCATGACAGCAGAGCTGGGTGTTGCTCTGGCCAAGGGAGCAGCGCTCACCATCATTACAAACAACTGCCTACAGGCATCGTTTCATTTCAGCTTTATTTTCAGGGTTGCGTTACCTCAGGCTGTTTAATAGCTCCAAAATGTGTTGTTTGTGTTGCTGTAATAGAAATATTCATGCTCTTATATATTTCTAAAATACCATCGTGTATGCCCATCCCCCCCCCCCCCCATTTTTGCTTCAAATGAATGTAAAGCTGAATATTGGGTGGCTCTGAGAGGCCTTTGAGTTGGCCTTTTCCTGTCAGGAGCTAATCCTGAAAATCAGGCTTCTGTAAATACGTATTTGAAGCAACAAAAGGATACAGGTATGTTGTATTGCACGTGAGATGTAGGTCTACCTCCTGAAAGGGCAGTGACTGAAGCAAGCCCTGCAGAGCAGAAATGAGGATATAGTTGAGGATATATGAGAAGTGGTGATGAAGACAAATCTGTCTGAAGCACATGTAAGTTTTTTGTTAGAGTTATCACATCCATTAATATGCCTAAAACATTGGTTAAGATGGAAAAAATGAATGATAGGGACAGTTACAAACTATGTGTATAGCAATTGCTTATTACAGCTAATGAGTTGATGGGGTATTTTTTCATCTCACAACAACTAGCACTTTCTCTGGAAGCCTTTTCATCAAAGCTGTGTTCAGGGCAGTGTTCTCCTTTCTAACAGCATTACATTTCCCCGAGCTTTCCTTTCTTAATTCTAGCATGTTTCATTGTGAATTTACAGTGCTTCTAGCGAGAACGAGGGGATGACTGACCTGCATGGAAAATATATGTGTTAATCACGCTGCCGAAACTTCCTTTGGTAAAGATACCAAACATAAGGCATGTAACTACGACGTTTTAAAAGAAAAAGAGGCCTTTATAAAGCGGTGTAGCTGTACAGATCACTCATTCACTTTACAGCTTCCTGGAAAATGTCTTTATTATCTTAAAGATGTAACAGAGCAAAGACCAGTTTGGGAGAAAAACTTAAAAACGGATGGAGAAAATAGAAGCTGAGATGTGTTGGCTGTCCTGAAGTGAGATCTATCATTTGGGATAGCTGTCAAGGCAAATTATTTTCCATCCTCCCTGGCTTTGTAGCTTTCCAAACTAGAAATAATCTTGCTTGAAAGTGCCATTGCACCTGCTCTGCTCAGTGAAAAATCAGATTATAGTTACTGAGGTCAGTAAGGTACCCTGAGAATACTCCACATCTTTAATCCCAGTCAGTGGGGAAAGAGAAGGAGGCTAATTATTTACGATAATGTCTTGCAATCACTTCCATGCCTTGTTTCAGATCCTCACAGGTCACCGAATGCACAAACAAGGCGAACACACTTTTGGTTTCAAGTCCACCCGTTTCAGAGGGCGTGACAAGATTTGTCACGTTGTTAGCGTAGGACTCAGCAGCAAACGCAGTGCTGCTATCTCAGAGCTGGACAAACTGGCTGCGTGGTAAGGAGCAGCAAACACACATTTCAGTGTCCTGTCTCTCTCTTCAAAAAGGCAGGGAAAATTTTTTGATATCTGAATGCATTGCAGTTTAAATGGCAAAAGCCAGGCTATTGATCAATCACGGGGTTTTATAAAATCAGAGCTTCCTGTCTAGCAGAGCTAATTGCTGTGGATATAAATGCTTCGTAAATTACTCAGGATAGTAAAACTCTGGTTTGGTTTATACAGCAGCTCTTGTTACAAAGTCTGAACGAGAAGTGAACTGCAGGCAGAAGAATTTTCTTAAAATTTTATAAAGATGCGTGATGCATTTAAAAAAACCACCCAACATCTTGCAAAACTGCTTTTGTGTCAGAAGTGCTGCCCTATCTTCTTCCCCTGCCTCTGCAACACTGATCGAACTGATGAACATCATAGTATCAATATAGTCAATGCTTTTTATTACTGAAAGTTAACATTCTTGATTCCCAATGTGAATAAACCAGACCTGAGATCTTCTTTTCATTAGGGCAGTGTGCTTTGGGATGAGCAGTGTTTTCCAGAATTCATTCCCATTCCAGCGTTCTCCTCGGGAAATAACATTCCATTGCTTTTCTTAAGATTAACTATACATTATGAAGCCAGATGATATTATGCCTGTGTTTATATGCAAGAGGGAAGGATGGCTAATTTAACAGGAACGTTTGATGAATTTATTCCACTGTGGTTCATAACCTGATGGTAGGTTTGTTGCTGAGGTCCTTCCTGGGAAAAGAAAGGCAGGTAGGGGGAGAGGAGTTGGGAGACTTTTGTTCCTTCTTAGGTGTGCCCGTGGCCCCAAATGGAAACCAATCAAGGAGCGATTTATGTTCATTAAGTGCCTGTCAAAACTGAAAAATTTTCTAATCAACAGCAATCTAGCTGCGGCCCCTCAATGGCTGGGAGTGTCGCCTCCGCAGTATCGGCTATTTGCCTGTTACAACTCTAGGCTAGAAATCCGCTGATGATTACATTAGGCTAAGCTGCGAAGTAAATGAACCATGTCTTATTTAGGTGCAACTAGCTTCAGTGTAGTCCTGCCCCGCAGGGCACTTTATAGCGTTTTATGGCTTTAAAATTAGTGTAGCTTCCCATTTGCTGCAGGGTGCTGCATGTTATGCCTTTGAACTCAATAAGCAAAGGGAAGGGGGCCTTTTGTTTTTTTGTTCTCCCCCCCCCCACCTCGCCCCCCCTTTTCTTCTTTTCTCAGTTTAGCAATTTTGTTTTGCATCTTTTCCAGACGGCATTTTGCAATAAAAATGTCTGACTGCCAAGCAGAGGCACAAAAGTCAAGGCTCTGTCCATTTACTGGTCTGCTGGGGGATTGGGTTTTGTTTTTTGGACGCAGTTGTGGCTGAGGGTGAACAATAGGTTTTGTGGGTCCAAGAGGTCAGCTCGCAAAATTGGAATCGTGTCACAAAAAATACGCCACCTACAGTGTTTAAAATGTCATCCAGAGGTGCAACCATAAACTTTCTTTTCCATAGTAATTTTTATTTTGCCTCAGATCAGGAAGCACTATCTCAACCTCAGCAAGCTAAGCCTAAGGAGGTTTTTGTCCAGCTGAACAGTGGGGAAAAATTGCCATGAAATAAAAGTGTTTTTCTCAGAAGCATAACGTAAACCAGGGACAGGTCTGGGAAGGATGCTGGGCCTGGACCCATTCCTAGGGTTGGAAAAACGGCCTTCTGAAAGTTGGGGGGTTTTTTAAGCTTAAAATGCTATAAGGTGTGATATTCTTCCTTATGTACCATTATAGATATATACAAAAGCACTGCTCTCAGGGTGTCTCTCTTGTTTGGTAAGTTGGAAAAGGGTGGTGGGACAGGTATGTGGTGGAAGAAGCACGTGGGGAGGCTCTCTAGGAGGGAGAGGATCTTTTTTTTAAATGTTAATGTTATTACATGTGGCAGTCCTGAGATGAGTGGGTTTGATGTGAGCTTTGAGTCCCCCTCACCTACGGCAGTGATGTAAAAAATGAAAGGGTTTCCCTCTATCCAACTGAGCCCAGCCCCAGGAGGCCCTATCTGTTGTCCTCTGCAGCTTGATCCTTCTGTCTGCTTGGTGAGGTTTCTTGGCCAAGACGACTAGATTGCAGCATTAGCCATTTCACTGCAGTCCCAGGACAGAAGCACAGTCCAAAGCAAATTCAATCAGAAACAGTCTGACTCTGTCTTGTGTTGCTGCTGGAGCAGAACTGTACTCGTCTGCTGGATAGACTGCCAGAACCTGCCCACTTGGGTAGTTTGGTGCAGTGGAAACCTGGCTGAGTAAAATGGCCCAGTTCTCATTCTTAAAATCATTGAATCGCTTTGGTTGGAAGAAACTTTTAAGATCATCAAGTCCAACCGTTAACCCAGCACTGCCAACTCGCCACTAAACTATGTCCTTCAGCACCACATCTCCATGGCTTTGAAACCTCTCCGGGGGTAGGGACTCCACCACTGCCCTGGGCAGCCTCCTCATGTCCAACCTAAACCTCCCCTGGCACAACCTGAGGCCATTTCCTCTTGTCCTGTTGCTGAAGAAAGGATGTTTGCCTGTTGTCTTTTGTCTTCTCATCTGTGAGGAAGTGGACAGCTAGATGGAAGCATCACGTCTCCTGGGTTCAGGTTGTGGCCCATGGTGGAGTGTCTTCTCTAACTTTGTAAGCAATCAGAAGCCATTGCGATGTATGGCAGCCTGTTGAACAGCCTCTGGCATTCGACAACGATAGGCGACCCCCCCGCCCCGCACGAATAAACCAAAAAG
>JAAGNO010020389.1:0-10357 GCA_033439905.1 Ceryle rudis
TATGCTTTAAAAAAAAAAAAAGACCCACCCATAATACAGTACCAATCCAAACATACATAGGTGACTAGTAAAACAAAACTACAAAATGTTCCAATGGATTTAAATAAAAATGGATTAAAAAAAGAAATCAAAACTAAACAACAAATCTTTTTCAGCACATTCACAAAAATTACTCTAGATTGACTTTAGATAGTGAAGAGCTAGACGGATATAAAAATGAAAGAACTGGGAATGAAAATATGAAAGCTTTCAAGAAAATGAATGTGATATGAAGGTACATGGTAGGAAGTCAGATCCTATGTCTTGGTCATGTGATAGTGAACAATTAATAAGAACAAGAACTATTTTGTGCCAGCTGATAGAAAGTATGATCACAAGAGGGATATCATTAGTTGCCACTGAGAGCATAATTTTTCAGTTTATTTTCTCAATTTCTGTTTCTGGACCCCCTACAAGAATCTCCAATATGAACCCACCAGCAAACCCTATCAACACTCAAGTGTTACTTTATCAGAAATTACTATACAGAAACATCACAGAATTCTCTACCCTACCCACTCACAACAGTAAGAGACTAGAAATTGCTGCTGAGCTACGCATGGAATAACAACACAGTGGTAGTACAATATTGCATGTTCAATTTCAAACTGGAAAGCACCACGTAGCCAAGAAGTTTAAAAAAAAAAAAATTAAAATAACTGTGGGCAAGGAGGGGAATGTTTAACATTACTGACATCAAATAAAGCCATTCATGTAATCCAACAATATTTATTAACTCTTACCTTCAGGCTGTTATTTAAGTCAGTTCTTGCTACAGAAGTTTCAATTACATTAGGACCTACACAATATATAAGAAGGAAGAAAGAAAACAATATTGAAGTATGAGTAATGCTGATAAGTAATGACATAAATATAGGATTTCAAAAGATTGTACAAAATACCTCCCTGCAAAGCAGGTGAATATTATCCCACTTTTCAGATGTTTAAGCTGAAGGCTAAATTACTTAAGATGTTTCAGTATCATTAATAAACTTGGCCTGAATATTCCTTTAAACTTCTCTGCCATAGTATTTCTAGGCATGATTAAACAGGAAGTTAATTATAAATCAAGAACTCCATGTCAGAAGCCCTGCATGAGTACTCTAAATTATTACATCAAGCCACACAATATTTTTCCCAAGCTAAGCTGTACACTGCAGTCATGAAAGTACTAAGCTACAGCAAAAGCTATTGAAGCTCAACAAGGGCTGCAAAAACTAGCTGAAAACCCAACATATTTAATTGCACTATAAAGTTTTTATAACCAAACTGGTACCATTACCTGATTTACATAGAGCACAGTGTCCATAATGCATTTCACTTAAGGCTCACGTACCAGGGCAAACACATTCTGCTTTATTTCGGTGCATGATGCTAATGCCTTTTTATGTACGTGCAGTGTACTTGCTCGTACAATCACAGTAACAGTGCCTTCTGGCTAGTGGTGGATTTTCATTGCACTGGTCTGTTCATGCCAAGACACCCACATGTTTGTTTAGGAACAGTTCTCAATCTAATCAGCTTGGGCCCCTTCTTTTCTATAGAAATCTGATGCTATAATATATTATGTATATCATCACATAAATAAAGATAATTGTATAAAAGTTCTATAAACAATCTCTCCTAAAATAGACAATCCATTTGATCAACAGTTTCATGTCCAATTGTAGTGGGAGATGTTCAGCTCACTACCACACTTTTTATGCAGCTATTCCTCCAATCATTCTGGATACAGATAGACACACTTAACGTGTACTGATCAACTGCATCCATTCACTCACACCCTACCTCTAGTTCTGTAGGCAGTAAATAGGAAGCAATAAAATCATAATTTATGTTCAAAAAGACCTCTGGAGGTCCACCCTCTTCTTTAATTCGGCTTGCTCAGGGTCACATCCAGTCAAGCCTTGAACATCTCTAAGGACAGAGACTCCCAACAGCCTCCATGGTCAACCTGTTCCAGTATTTAACCACCCTTATGGTAACAAAAATTTCCTAATATCTAACTGGAATTTCTTGTGCTCCAGATTGTGTCTGTTGCCTCTCACCCTACCATCATGCACCTCTGAGAAGAGTCTAGCCCCATCTTCTGTGTATCCTCTCAAAAGGTTTTTGTAGACAGCAGTAAAGTTTCCCCTTATCCTTCTTTAACACATTGGTACTGGGGGAAGAAGAACGCGTGCATGTATGTACATACACAGAAGTATGTACTCAGGCATGCATGCATACATACATGAAAGGACTAAACCAGAAAGGGACTAGTAGGAAAAGATCTTATCTATATACTGGGGTGTGAACAAACACAGAGGAGATTTATAGCAGGTAGGGACATAGGCAGAACCTCTATGTGTATATCTGGGTCACTCCAGAGGCTTCCCAGAGGCTGATTTCTCTGTCCAAACAGTCTCTGCCCTTATATATTTGTTCTGGCAATTTAATGTAATTTATTAATCCTCAGAGCATGCTGCTTCAGCCACAAACTTAGTATTAAAAAAATCGTGCAAGAAAAGCAGTTTTACACGAAGATCATAGACTTCAAAGTAACTCCAGAGAAACAATGAAAAAGAAGGAAGTTTATAAATGAGCAACAAGTTCATTCTGTGCAAATAGTATAAACATGCAACATTGCTTGGGTTTCTGTAACCACTCTAATTAAAACATTAACCATCTCACAGATTTTAAATGGAAAAATGAAGAATTTTACTCACCATACTCAAAGCTTCACATGAAAATTACAATTCAGCTTCACTAACAGCCACCCACCAGTCAATTCTGCATCATTAACTTTTCTGTTTTCAAGTACGTATAAAAAAGGCAAATTTTTGGAAGGCATTTTTGTTTTGAAAAACATAATTCAATTTCAGTAAGCGCTCACAGTTAATAAGTCATCATATTTTGATAATTAAGTCTTAACAAAAACAATAGAATGAGCCTTTTTAAAAGTCTGTTGTTTGTTGGGGTTTTTTTAGCAGAAGATATGAACCAATATTGAGGCAGAGAGATCACAGTCCCATTTTTAAGTGCAGCAACCAAAAAATTATGAGGTTCTATTGCTGTAACTCTAGCAAGCAATATATTAAAGCTTTTTAAAATACTTGACCAAAATGATGCTGTAGTCCTATTATTAAAAAATAGTGATTAAATTACATTGTTACTGGTTTTATTTTAGTCTTCCTCAGTTAACACAATTAGATCTGAAAGCAGAGAACCACCTTGAGGTGGTGAACTGAAAGACGACTCAAGTACAGAAAACGAGCTCTGTACCTTAGATTTTCCTTGCACTCATCTCACCCCAAAAATATCATAGATCCATTGGGAAAAGGGGAAAAAAGTGTGTGTAATTTAGGAAAAAAAACCCAGAAGGCAGCATCTGTCTTGGGTTACAAGAACTGAAGAGCAAGAGCCACCTCAGATCAAACTGTTTTGTTTTCTCAGATGAGAAGCAAGACTTCTCCTAGGCCTTTGAAACTGCAGATAGATAAGATGTTGAGTATGGGCAATGGCTTATTCAAGCAGCATGGAAAATATGGATGTATCTTGCACTTTTCATTTACTTAGTGGGTTTGGTGAGTTTTGCTCAGACTGCACCCTTTAATGAGGCAGCACTCTATTGTTAGTGCTCCTCCCTCTATTCACAGGAAGCAAGGAGCTGTCAACAAAAGCCATGAAAAACATCACAGTAAGTGTTCAGTGAGCATCCTCCCAAGGTAAACAGCATTGTTTTAAAAAATAATTCAGTTATAATAATGAAGTGTGTTCAGCCTTTGTCAACAAAATTAGCCAGCAAACCAATCCTACAATGACAAGAATGCCACAGCCAAGCCAGTTCCTGAAGGGGATCACAGGAGAATCCTGGCACCCCAGCAGAGTACAGATGACCAAGCATTGCTTACAGCAGCCAAGTCCCGTGGGCCAAAGGCAACCACATCAGATCACTCAGCATGCAAATGTAATGCAACACACCAACACAGCTCTTTTCTGGGTTCTGCTACTGATTAAGAATGAAATGCTCAGTTTTCTCTTTCAGGAGCACTGCTTTTTGACTAGTCTCATGTAAACCAGTTTGCATTTCTTGCAATTAGGCAGTATAAATACACAGCTATAAATATGGTTCACTTTTTAAGTGAAATAGCAAAATGACACTAAATTAAGTAATTCCAGGTTTCTATCTGTTAACATTCATATGAAATGCATTTTTGTAAATGTATTTGTATGGTATTTTAGCAGCCAAATAATGTTTTTCAGCATCGTTAGGCAAGTTGCAGAGTATCAGTGGTTAACCTTTATGAATTGGAAGTCTGTTTGGACCTCAGGCTGCTATAATACATCATACAGCAGGAAAGAAGGTTTTATTTCACAGACAAATTTTATTATTTAATGCTATTATGCAGAATGTTCTGCCTACAAGGAACAGATGGGCATAAAAAGCCCAAACAGCTGCCTCCGATTAACCCCTCCGTCTTTCCAAGGCAGGCGGGAGCAGATGAGTCCCAGGCCTGGACTGCCTGTCCCATACTAACGGAAGCGAAGGACAGGGCAGAGGTAGAGACAACCCTACAGACAGGTCAAGAGGTGTCAGGGAGTGGCAAGGGAGAATACACTGAGTGATGTGGAAATCAGCAGTAAAGTGGGGGGAAGTGGTAATGTCCTTAAATAATTCTTACACTGGGGATGGGTTGCTTAATGAGTACAAGTCCCTCCCTTTCCCTCTCCTTGTCTGTCACTTAACTTCTGTGTAGAAAAAGCTATCCTGACAGCAGAGTATTAGCTTATTAACTGCAGTGACAGCACACTGACTTCTTTTTCTAGTACATTTTAGATCTGAAAAAGCTGTCATGATATGATATACATACAGAGGACTCCCAGGACTCCATCTGCCTAATGACACTGCTTCTTTGTCAAACAGACTTCCACAAATGTCTCTGATCTTCAGGACAAGTACCCAGGCACTCAGTTCGTAGCCTCCCAGATCACATCATGACTCCCACAAAGGCCTTTGAAACCACAGAGCTAAGCTCATATATGTTCAACACAAAAGTTCCTATTTTCACATTACTATAATATTTTATATTTCTGTGGCATTTGTTACCCAAATATTTGGAAAGCTTTACAGATGGAAATTGAGAAAAAAAAAAAAAAAAAAAAGAATGTAGCAGTCTGCTAAAAAATATTACAATGAAGCTGGTTTTGGTTTACTTTACTGACTCTCCCCTGCAAAGCAGTTGGAAATACCAAATCTGTGTCGGTGGCACTTCTATGAAAAAATGAGATGGAAAAAACACTTCCCCCTCCCTGTCGAAAGTAATGCTTCCTCAGACATCTCAGGGACAGTAGCTCATTGGCATTTAAATGCATCTGTCAATACCAACAGGTTAAGACAAAGCATACGAGAACTGTAATCTTTTTAGAAGACAACATCCTTACCTGCTATTCCTATGAAGACTGTCAGACCAAAACAAACAAAGAATACTACAAAGACCAGAACAAAATGGCGTTTTGACAGTGTATATAATCTCATTGGTGCCAGCCTACAGAAAGCAAAAGAAAGCACAGAATTAGCTGTTGGTCATATTTCTAAAGGGGGGGTGTGGGGTGGAAAGAGACCCCATTCATTCCTCCACAACATTAAACCGAACTCTGATGTAACATATAATGATAAGAAATAAAAATATCAATTCTGCTTTATAGAGCAAAAATAACTACTAGGAATTATTAGACATACATACGTGCATGCACATCTGCACCTCAAAATGTATGAATTTTGTCCATAATTTTTGTTCTAGGGTTTTCTATTGTCCTATCACTTGAGCAAGAGAAAACATTTCTTAAAGGGAGAAAAAGGTTTTTTTTTTTAGGTCATAGATTAATATCTAAACACCCAAGATGCCATGTCTCCTGTAATGATGGCTTAATCTAAAGGGATTGACGTCACTAACAATTCAGTTACCTGCACAGGATCTTGGTGAGTTTTCTACACAATAGATAGATAGATAGATAGATAGATAGATAGATAGATAGATAGATAGATGGATAGATAGATAGACTGACTTCATCCTTTCAGCGTCATCCCTAACAAGGAGTAAGGCAGAACTCTAGATGTGCATACTCAGGCTCTGCATTCTTGTCTGAGCTCTCCCAAAGCTTCGGAAATAGAAATCTGAACTTACTATTAGACTCTTAAATACAAATACATATAAAAGCAATGACATCTCTTCCACAACTGTTTGTTCATTATCATTAGGCTAAAGACAAAACAGAGGGGAAATAAGTAGTGAAAGGACCAATTGCATTCTCTTGGAAACAGGTAACTTCCATTTCTGTTAGCTTAAGTGAAATATGATCAAAGAATTGATCCTACATAATGCATCCCCCGCTCTATCTTCCTTTTTGTTAAATGTATGGTGCAAAAAAAAGGACAAATTCACCATGTTTCAAAATACAAAAAACATTTCATTTGGAGTTATGCCAGAATGGGGCCACCATAAAGCTGATTTTCTACTGCTGTTCCAGCAGTCATGATCATAGAAAGCTGTATAGTTTATATGGGAAAGCTGTAGGACTGGGGGAGCTGGGGCATTGTTTTCCAATAAAGCTATATGAGCACCATCATGGAAAGAAACAAAAGCAAAAGACTTTAATGGCAGTGTTCCCTTTCAGTTTGGAATAAAACTGCTTTTCACCAAATGAATGGTGCTCTTACTGGTTTACCACATTAATGAAGAAATGCAGAAAAATTGGTGGGATCCTTTCCATAAGCCCGGCCTGAATTCTGGGACCAGGTACCCCATGTCCGCATGCCTGGCAGCCCTCAAAAGCAAGGCAAACAATTCACTTTAAATTACTAAAATGATTTAATAATACCTCTATATTCTTTGAGAATTACTGCATTATCTCCAAATGAGGAACTACAACAATTACATTATTCCTTTACTGTAAAGTTTGAAATATCCAAATCTTAATTTAACTCACAAAGTTGGCAGGGAAGGGAGGAAAACCCCACAGAAAAGAATTGCGAGAAAGTAACCGTTACAAGTTGGCCCAGCCTGGCTGTACAGGACTCCGGGCATCGCACCCGCAAACACAGTGTAACTGGTCTTGCCACACACCATTACGCAGAGCGAAAACCCCGCACCAGTCTAAGATGTCAGAATACCTCATTGTACAGGCAAAAAAAAGGTAAATTGTACATGAAATTATCACAACTGTAGTCCAGGAACAGATCAGATCTCTGTCAGAAAGATCATCACACAAAAGTCCCACAGACAAGTATGATTTTAAGTTGACTTTGAAAAATGCCAATTAATAAGAGGCATTTCAAATCAGAACTCATCTGCACAGCTTTTTCAGGGATAGAACTACAGTATTTTCCTGAAGTCAATGTCTTAACACCTCTGCCTTCATGCACTTAAACCACTTTAAAGCTATTACATCTGTACTAGTATTAAACTAACTGAGGTGCATTTTCCTATCTGTTCCAAGGGCTCCTTCAGTTCCACAACTCACCTGGTATTCATTTTATGCCTAAAAAACCAGGTTTGGGGTATCATCTTAAGGTACTAAAATACAAACCTTAACAAGAAAATCCTTGATATATAAAAATGGTACATAAAATGCTGGCACGCCTAAATTAACTATAAGGGTTCAAGTGGATACCAAATGCGTCATGGAAGAGCACACACGGAGGATAACTCAATACAAAGAAACCAGTCCTGGATGGGAAAGCCCATGGGTCGAGAATAGCCGATGACTGGAAGAGTATCGTATATGTGCAGGAAAGTATCACATACGCATGTGCTGTTCTTAACAGCTTACATCTGGGCATCCACTTAACAGCTTGAGTCTGAGGCAGGATACTTCTGAATATGTTTATGCATATTCTTGGTTCTTTTGATGACCATCCTAATTTCCAAGGTTTTGCAGACCTTTCAAAATGCATAATGTGAGCATGAAAGGCAGCTTCATCTCCACAGTCCTTATAGGAAAGTCACCAGAGTTCATCACTCAGCCATCACTCACAGCGTTACAGCTATCGGCAATTACCACCTTGGCTTACTTGTACACCAGAGCAGAGATGCACTTGCAAGCTTTCGAAGAAATGAGTTCCAGACATTGGCTCATTCTTTATTCCAACTTCTCTCCAGGTGGTGCAACACTTAGTAGTCAAAATGGGTAAGTACACACCTACCTCAGAACAGCCATGCTGGTACTTCAGAAAGAGAGGAGGGACACGCTCTGTGTTTTCCCTTCTTCTTTCCTACTGGTACTCCTGAAGTCTCATTTAAGCCACTGACTGTGTGTGCTGCTTCACAGGTCAGTAAGGCAACACGGACACTTTTTGTAAGAACAAATATAAGAACTCAGCCAGACCTTAATTACATTTATCGTGATGGCAAACAAGAATTTACAGCATTCCTGTGGGATGAAGTATTCTTCATTGCTCCTTGCTGCAACAACAGAATTTCCTTGTGTAGTTTAAGTGTCTCATTTCAACCTATTGTCAGCTGACATACAAAGCGGATAAAATGATCTTCCCATATGTATATTGTTTAGCATTTGTCTTTTGGAAAGAGATTATATGAAAGTAATGAAGACACATAAGTGCAAGTTGACGATCCCCCTTCTTTTTACATCCGAAAGGCCTAATAAAGAATAAAATGTTTGAAAGGCATTTATGGGAAAAGCAAAAAAGGCTCCTCACTCTGGAAGCACCTGTTCAAGAGGGAAGAACTGTGCTTTTCTTTAACTGGCCTAGCCAAGGCAGCCCGAAGCTGCAGACTAGCCATCCTGCAGACTTTTCAAGCAGCTTTCACCACCTGTACCGAGTTTTAACCTAACCCAGAGAGAAACTAAATATTTTATAATTAAATTGGATATGCCTGAAACTAACTGCAAAGGAGCAGAAAGAACTGAGATACAGAGAAATACTATACTTGGGCATCTCCAGTAGTAGTCAGTCAAAACTAAACTGCACTAATGCAATCTGTGGTAGAATGCACTACGGAAACGTACACCCGCAACAACAGCGGTCTTTCAGTAGCCATTCATACACGAGATGTAAGGGTAAGTTAAATCTTGCTCTTTGAGAAAAGATTTAGCTCAACTAGCTAAGCAAAGTATTTCTCAGGCTATTCTTCATCTTCAAATTACTTCTCATGTCTGCGCAACAGTCTTTACTGGAGAATGTAAAGAAAAACAATCTCTTATACAACAGTTTTCACTTAAGACTCGCATGTTACAGATGGAAAGGCTGTGATAAAATCGGGATTAAGCAGTAAGGAGCACAGAGTTGATATTAAAATCCTCAATAAATCACTTCTACACTCTGCAGTTTTTCTGACATACTAGCGTCAACTTCTCTGCCTCCAACTACTCTTTTCAACTTTAGGCTCACTCCCAAATAAAACTATCAACCGACTTTGATTTACGTGATTATAAATGCTACCTACATTCAGAGCACTGGGTTTGTCTGTACAGAAAGCACTTTCTCCCAGTTAAAGGTGTCCCTCAGAAGACCTTGAACGTTTTTCTTGCAGATGTATTCCACAACGGTTAACAGCTTATGAGGCAGCACATGACTGCATAGAAAGATGCATATAATAAATATTAAACAGTACTACATAGCACTGTTATACAAGTGACAGCTATCCGTGACTATGCTGAACAGTTTGCGTGCACAGGTGGGTCGGGCTTCTTTTTTAGTGTCTTGTTTGCTGTATTCACTGAAGTCTGAATAACTAGTCAGGACTGTGGCTCTGACCGCGCAGAGCTTTCCGGAAAACCAAGTTTTTCTTTTCCCTTAACAGATACAATCTGAGTGGAGGTGGGGGGGCGGAATGTGTGTCCACCACAGAGGAGAAAACCGGCAGTGTTCCAGTCACTCTCGGGTGCCTGACCGGCGAACCATTGCCTCAGAAACGGTAATTTAACCCTCGGTGGCATTACTTCCGTAACGAGAATTGAGGTGTGTAACACCGAGCGACAAGACAGCGTCTTTACGGGGGAAAGCTTCGATCACCGCACCCGGCCAGCGGAACCATCGCTTCTCACCGCCGCGGACCCGGCTCCGAGCAAAGCAGCACGTCACGGTCCCGGCAGCGTCGGGTCGGCGCGTTCTCCCCTCCGCCCCCCGAGACCTAGCGGACCCTGCCGGCGGCCTGGGCGGCGGTAGCCGAGGGCGAGCTCCCCGCCGGCCGTTGAACGGCCGCTCCCGCCACCGGCGGCCGAGCGCGAAGGCGGACCCGCGAGCCGCCGCCACGCCGACCAGCACGCGCGAGGGCCCCCACCACCGCCTCGCGCCCCGCCCGCCGGTTACCTCACG
>JAAGNO010020391.1:0-11562 GCA_033439905.1 Ceryle rudis
TATATTTAAAAGCTTCCCTCTGGGAGAAAGGAAAACATTCTCTAGAACGGGATTGCATTTTAAGATCTGAAAAGCAGTATTGAGTGCGTGTATGCACGCAGATATTGAACATGCACATGAGAAGTCCTCATCAGCTTCACAGTCATTTAAGCATCAGGTGAAGCATCTTCCTTTAGGAAGGCTCAGTTGCCCAATTACAGGAAAGGCCAGAATAAAATGAAGCATCATCCGCTGTGCCAAGGCAGAATCCTTCTAGCCAGACAATTGCTGTCAGAGCAATGGATTTTACCAAAAGGATCCTCACCAACATGTCATTTTCCTTGTCTGCTAAACACAAAATCAGCAGAAAACAGAAGGGTGGACACACAGGAACATTAATTCGTAGCTCATTGTACAGCAAGTGTGGAGTAATACTTACAACATTGTCTCATGAGCAGTGTGTTTGTTGTTCATGATCAGCAGGGTCAGTTTGTCTGAAATGGGAAAAATCTGTCATTCAGAGGAAAAAAAAAGAAAGGGGAATATTAAGGGAAGAAGGACAAGGAACTCTATACACAACCCGCTCTCGGATGGTGATGGATTGTGTGGCATTTGTGGAGTAAGGCCCAGACCTGCTGAGATGCCCTCAGAGCAGCAGAGCTGGGAGAGGAAGAGCCCAACGAACTTCCTGTCTCCTTATTTTATGGAGTGTGTCAAGGAAGGGGAGGGAATAACAGCTGCCCTGTGACCCTTCAGGGCACTAGGGTTATAACCTCAATCTGTTAACCCTTAAACCACAACAATAAGTATTTAAAAATTTATTAGTACTTCAGCCCCCTTCCTGTCTCTTGCTAAATTTCTAGCTAGGATGACATCTTGTGGCATTGACTTCCACAGTTTAGCACACATTTTATGATAGAAGCATTCCCATCCAACCTTCTGTTGCCACTTTCTAGGTTAACTAAAGATTTTTGTGTTTTCTTGCTCACTTAAGGAGAAGGAAAAAAAACCCCACATCGACAGGCAGCTTTTTTCTTTGGTTCTTCTCTTTACGCTGTATACCCGTCCACCCCCCAAAAAACCTCCAGAAAACTTACCAATAAAGAAGGTTAAGATTTTTCTCTTTTTAAAGCAAGCTGGTCGAAGGCAAATAGAATGGCTTGAAATGCTGGCCATGAAAATCTCTTGCATAGCAAATTACCCATCTGCGGGCTTGGAAGAGAAACCATGCAGACCTCGTATTTGGACTGATGTTACCATCTAATGCTCTTTCCAATAAACTATTCATAAAATTCATGGCAACAGCTGATCCCAGTTACTCTGTTTCTTTTTTGACATTTGTCTTGGAAAGTCCATTGCACATCTTTACAAATCTGCAGGCAGAAGAAAAATGTCTGACTTACAGCAAGCTAAAGGCCCAACGCTCTTCTCTGCGGCTATCGTGGTCAAGTAGTCAACTGCACAATTGCCAACGGCGCGTTTGATGGTTTTCCATTTCTTTTTATCTCCAAAACATGCATCCTCAGCAGACAGCTCTGTAGGTTCAGCATTGTCTCTCATCCCTTTGCAGGAAGTGGGAACTAGGTCACTGTTTTCAGTGAGAACAGAGATGGACCAAAATGCAGAACTGGACGAACCCAAGATGCCACATTACTGTGGACTCTAATTTCTAGCTATTCCCTCATCGTTACGCATCCCCTTCCCTAGCCCCACTCCCCCTCATTTTTTTCTTCCTAGAGACATGATAACTGAGGATTTAACAAAAGGATCTAGTAATAGCAAGGCTAGTCTCACGGGGATTTTAAACAAGGGATTCTTTATTTTTGGAGGGAAAACATCCAGCTCTTCACCATCAACTAAACAGAAGCTGATGCCTCTCCCTAATATGTTTCTATTCAAAATAGGGCAGGACAGGGAAAATGTAGGAGGATGTTTGATTTTGGGAAATGACAATCCAGGTCTCATCTCAGTTCCTAGATACTTCTCAGCATGCCCACAACATGAGAAAATACCCCTACGGGTGCAGAGGGCACCCAAGTAGTACTCTGCCTTTCTGATGACTGTAGGCCGAGTATTTTAGTACAAAGAGACATTATGTTTCTGTGGCCCCATCTACTGAATTTAGTTGCTCTCAGGACTGCCACCAATAGATCTTTACTAAAGACAACCTGAAGACCAGAAGTCACATTTGATAATCCATATTATTCATATAAGGCAGCAGCTGTACTGTCACTAAAGGGTATCCCCTTTCCTCTCCATTGCTTTCACTGCAGGAGGTAACAGCTTATTTAAAAACATCACATTTTGTGCACCGATTAATCTGAAGCAAAAGAAGATGCCACTGAAATCAAGTTGGCAGAAAATGTAATTTCTCGACTTTCCTTGGAGCCTAAAATAAATGGGTTGTATGATGGATATGGAAGGATAAATGGGAGATGAGAAGAATGTGTTGTTAGCATTGTTTGATCCACTTTTGAAAAGACAGTTTTGCCACGCGTCTGTTGTAGAAAGACAGAGATAAAGGATGTTCTCATGAATAAAGTGCCGGAGGCTATTCCATTGTCCTCCTACACAGTACACCTGCTTTTTATCACATATACCATCAGCTAGTCCTCATGGCTGAGCTTGTTTTGTATTTCCATATGTCTTCAGAATACTTTTCTACTACTTAAAAAGAAAACAACAGCCATAACAAAGCCATCAAGAGTTTTGTGACTTGTCATGCTTTATACATCACACACACGCACACAAAAGGCTCAGACTCTTTCTCCTCCACTTAGAGCACAGCAGATTAATTTAGTTTGCCTCTATATCTGCAGAAGAGCATTTCCATGATGAAAATTCAGATGTCAGGGAGAATTCAGTACTGTATTAGGAAATGAGACATCTGTAATGGTGGATGCTGGCAAGAAGTGATGTTCTGTAATTGAAATGCCTAACCTCTAGTGGGTATCTACTCAATGAACATCCTCATTGTTGGTGAAATTGTTACAGACAGAAGCTTCTTAGCTAGTGAAGCCAGCAGCAAGCTTTGCTTCTCTGCGCAGAAAAAAAATCTGGCCCTCGTTCATCTAGTTCCTAGGATGGGAGCAATGAGGGAGACAAACAAAGACAACTGTATTTATTCAGAGAGAACGGATGAACCTCATTCCCCTCCTGACAACTATTTTCAGGAGGTGTTCGTTGCCAGTGTGGACACTGGCTGAATGCTAGATCAAAAGTGTGCTGTAACATCTGGCTTGCAGTTATGCACAGCTACTTGAGCTTTATAAAACTGACAGTGTCTTGTTTTCCATTATCAAGGCCATAGCATCTTTTGGTTGCAGATCTAACCCTCAGCAATGAGGTTTTTAATATGTTAAAAATCTGAAAAAGGGGCTTTTCCTCTAAAATATTGGTCCGCAACTTTTACGCTTGATATGTTATCAATGGGAAAGTTTCATCTAGCTACCTAGACTACTAGGTTTGCATCTGCACAATCCACAGGTGTAGAAGTGTCCGGACGCACCAGTTCAGAGATCTGACTGAGTGCCCGGGGCTCATTCTAAACGGCTGCAGATCTACAGATAAGAAAACGATTGCTCTTTGTCATAGATCGCGTAGCTATTTCCACCTCTGGAAAGCTTTCTGTGGTTATTTTCTAGAACTCGAATGCAATAAAATAAATTTTATCTGACCTCAGTGGCTTAGTTCTGATCAAAACTCCCCTGTGAAAGGAGGCGAGAGCAGTGGAACAAGTTATTTTCCATATATACTTTAAAAAGGGAGCCAAACCAAAAAGAAAAAGTCACTTTAATATAGAAATTCGGGTTTACCACTCCACTTAAAGAGCCCAACAGCAGAACTGGATCATAGGTTGTCATCATTGACACTCGAATATCCCTTTATTTATCTGTAATGTCTTTCCCAATAATGTGCACTTTGCACAGACACACGGGAAGGGAAACTTGTACTGCATTCTGCGTGTTTAAAGATCTGCTCCCCTTACAAGTCAAGAACTGCTTTTTGACTACGAGCTATGAGATACAGATCACAGATTAGAGAACCTGTTTGTTACTCTGATATAAAACTTGTTTCTCACTGATTTAATGCTCTTAATATCACCTTCTGCTCAGTTTAATGATCTTTTTATTCACTCAATTACTTGGTTTTACTACTTAATTTGCACTTAATCACGTACCACTTTACGATTAGCAATATGACTACAGTAAGAATGCTTTTGAGTTTCTACGGCACTGTTAACTTCAGAATATTTTGAAAAACAAATGAACACTCTGTGTGACCCAGTTTTTGCTGATGAAGCGACTAAACCACAAAAGGGTGGAAAAGAAAATGAAAAGAAGAAAATCTGAGCTTCTTGGTGTGAGTGCTGCAATCATTACAGAATTATTCCAACTTCAGTTACATGGTCTTGTCCTGCAGCATCCATGAATGCATTTAATTTACTATCACATCCTTGTTGAGGGTAAAGGGTTCTGGTTTATAATAGAAGAAAAAAAAAAAAAAAAAGCACAGAAATACTTCTAACTGAAGTTGTTTCACACACAACTTCACTAGCAGTTCACACCATCTTTTAGATGTTAGATTTTAATAGCCAGATATGTCCTTCTGATTTAACTTAAAGGAAGATACGCGAGGTGACAGTAATGCTTCCAACATACTGCCTGCACAAAAGACCCTGTTAAACAATTGCCCATCACTTAGGAAGCTGTGACAAGGTGAGTGCCCCTCCATAACCTAAACCAGCACTAAGTGCTAAGTTTGAAACTCCTTCTGCTTTGCAAAATCCTCTTACAACTCAGGGCAGGGATTCCAATTCAGGAAGAAAGAGAAGCAGCACATGAATGCACCTTATCAGGTACTTTAAACCAGTGTATTTTAGAGGACGAACAAGGGCACTGAATTGAGAGGGCGCAAAGGGCTTAAAAATTTCCAAACAAATTATACCTTGCCTTTGTAATTTGAGTTCTTCAAACATCACCTTTTGAATTACAGGCAATGTGATACCACACTGGACATGCAGAGTCTCAAAGCTGTTGTATCCTATGATATGCAGGCAGTAAGAAAGACTGCAAGTTATTGATGCATTCACAAAGCCAGAGAAGAGCAAACTTCAGAATTCAGACCGCCTATTTCCTGGCCTTTAGAAGTTCTTCACAAGGATAACTTCGGTCTTCTAGCTATTTTGCAGATAATCATCTTGGTTTTAACTAGTTACCGTTAGAAAATGGGACAAGACTTCTTCTAACTACATGGTATCTGCAAAGCGTCATAATCTGAGACTTATGAGACCGCATACTTCTTCCTCTATTGTTTGAGTAAAATAAGCCCTGCAAAGTACTTATAAATTTCTCCCATACAGCCTAGGCTTAAGAGTTCTTCATCTTCTTTGCTTCCCATTGCAACCTGAACTCATCACAGCGATTCTCTTTGCGTGTCGGTCTCTGCTCCACAGGTACGACTGTTAGTGTTGGACAGGTTCCTGTGCCTAGAATGTAGGGCTCTCCCACCAGCTTCCCTCCTTCAAGATTTCCCAAGTTACCTACGAGACCTTTACCGGATTTGATTTCCGAGAAAGACAGGGGCAGCTAATATTTTATAGACATATTTTTGTTATTGTGGTGGTCTGTCTAATTGACCAACCCTAAATAACTTCATGTAAATGTACAGGTGGGTATAGAGTAATTATTTTAATATATAGACACACATAGGTCTATAGACACACATGGGTGGAACAGATATAAAGAGATGGTTAAAATAAGAGGTGTGCTTGGAGGTGAGAACTGTAGGATCTAAGCAACATGAATATAAAATATAAGCTTAGGGATAATAGAAAAAAAAATATCAAGACCTACAGAGACATCTTTGTAAATGTCAGTGCAGAATTTGACCTTTCGGTATCTATCATATATTCACCCGTCTTTGTTTGGGACTGCTATCTCCAATGTCATTTTGCATTGCCTTGCAAATCCTGTAGTGTCTGTTCAGATACACTGCACTGGGAAGATCCACGAAATAAGGCAGACAGCTTCAGAAACCATAGTGGCATAGACAAAAGTCTCTTCTAAAAGTGTCCCAGAACCTAAAGATTGCTGTCCTTTTGCATCCAAGATATTGTGTAAGCATTAACCACAACTGTACTTCATGCCTGTGAACATGTTGCTTCACATTCTTTGGATGCAGGTGAAAAGGAAAACACTTACTCGCCCACGGCACCTGCAAATTTTTATTTTCTTAGTCTGAACTGACGTATTTTGGGGTACACAAAGGCTACTAACAGCCTGACCCCTGCCCTTCTCCCATTATTATTATTATTATTATTTTTAATAGTAGTACACCCTGGACTGATGGTGATCCTGGGGCAAACACGGCCACCGAATCCTGCCACTGGCCTCTATCCCTGTGCACATTAAAACTGCAATCTACAGACACCAGTGAGGTCCAGCATAAAAAGAGATGCTGCATGACCCTTGCAGCTTGGTCTTTGCTTTTCAAATGATAACTGGAGGAATGAGATGTGGGAAGAAAATTAAAGGTGGGGAGAAGTTATTCTCTTAACTAAAAAGGGACCCACAGGACCTGGATGTGACCTAATGTTCTTATGACAAAGAGTACGGAAACACTGGTGTCACCAAAAGCCAGCCAGATTCTACATGATAGTCTTTGCAAAGCAGATTCTATTCCAGTAAGCTCTCAGAAGACACCGTGTTCTCATCCAAAATTACTGGGCTTGTATCATCAAATGGAGGTTGAGGTGCCCATCCAAAGCATGCAGTTGAGACTACGTGTCAATCACTGCAATAGCAGCACCGATTACAGAGATCTGATGTTCTCTGCATAGCAATAAAGCTGCAGTTCAGCTGTGTTTCTGGACTGAAAAGATGTCATCATCTTATTTTTTGCGTTGTCAGTGGAGATTTATTTGGGCATACTGGATTGTAAAATAAAGCACTGATAAGTACATGCTTTATAAAGTAGACTTCTTAGGTAAATTTTCTTTTTTAAATACATAATTCCTTCCCTTTACCTTTTTTTTTTTTTTTAATAAAGAGAAAGGAATTTTTTTTTAATAAAGAGTGTCTGCTGACCCTGATAACTAGAAGAGCACACATGAAGACACTGCCGATTATCCCAGCTGCTGGCAGCTTCTGTCTAAATAGGAGGGTAACTTTTCCAGGGAAACCCAAATCCATCTCTCTCAAAAGGTTTCAGTGCCCGTTCTTTTTGTTTACTGTTCAAAGAACCGGAGGAAGGAGTAAGAGAGACAGAAGCTGATAAAGATATGATCAACCGAAGCTAATCTTGCCTCCGATGTGAGAGTTGCTTAATCAGCGCTCTAAGTGCTTTTTTACTCATGCTGAAAGAAATACTAGTCAGGAAACCAAGCATGCACTGAAACAGTTCACTCAGCTGAGGCCTCCTGAGCACATGCTTTCCTGAATCCACCTGCGGAAAGCTAAGAGCACACTCAGATTTTAGCCCCTACTGCTAAATTTGGATCTTAAGACAGCTACCAGATGATGATTTCTATTCAGCAAGGCATTTAGCTAGGTACTTCACGTGCTTTGGGGGCTTACTTGCTTTGTGGAATAAGCCCGAAGCATGGAGGCAAGCGTGCAACATGTATGTGAGGCAGCAATATTTGTATGTGAGAGCAACGGGCCTCTCATGCTAACCTGATGTAGCCGGGTAGTTTCCCCAACACTTGGCAAATCAAAAACTGGTTTAGAATAAAACCCTTCCCCTACGTACATTAATAGTGCCAGTACACTGGTAATTTAATTGGTACGTTATATTGAACTGGATGCCTACTTCAAGAAATACCCATTTGTGGGTAGGTTGTTCCAGTATAAATATATGGAGGTGGGGTTTTGGTGGTTTGGGGTTTTGTTTGTTTGGGGTTTTTTTGTTGTTATTTCGTTGGTTTATTTCCCTCTCTCCAAACAAGATACTCCTCCTAGAAGCTGTTTATGAGGAAAGTGGGAGTCTTTTCACTTTTCAAACAATGTGTAGTATTTATAATTTGAATGTCTCATTGAGTTAACATCAAACAATGAAGAGATGCCAAGAACAGTTACTGATTATAAATTGTAGTATCCCAACAGTAAAAGCATTGTGATAGCAAAACCCCCAATAATATTTGTCCTTCCTTTTCACAAATGCCTGGCTTTTCATTTCAAAAACAGCCTTAAAAGCAAATGAATGCAAAACCCCAATAAAATATGTATGTCCAAAGACCAGCAGACACAAGAAATGCAGAGGGAGAGCAACCACAAACAGACAGCATCCTTTGGCTCGTTCAGTCTGTGCTACATCTGCAGCCCTTATTCCTTTCTAGTTTCCACTAACAACTTCGCTAAGTTTAGTTTATTTCTCACATTTCCCTTTCACTACAACCTGAATATGTTTTAACGGAACGTCCCCTTCTCAGCAGGTGATTCCCACAAGCTGTGGCTCAAGACTCATGGCTGGCTGGTAGCATTACCTCCTTCTCCTTCGGGATCACAGTTATTGATTTATCTACTACTGAAAGGCTGAAAAAACAAACCCACTTTATTCAAACACTCTGAAGAAAAAATAGAACTGAACACCATGTATTTTCAGGAATGGGGCTATCTGAGGAAAGTGGGGAAGGAGATGATCAAACGTGTCAGTTAATTTACTAGCAGTTAATAATTTTGAGCAGCTTCAGTCCCTGTTACCTTCTTAAAAGAACCACATTTTGACTGTTAACTTCTATTTCCTGCAACAATCCATCTGCAAGCAATAGATTACCTGACAGCAGATACTCCTGGGATGTACTGGTTCATACACACATGGAAAGATAGTTTTCTTTCCAAACTAACTGTGGATAAACTCCTGCTGTCTGCATCCACCTGCGTACCCTTTAACTACTCCTCTTTATTCAGAGCTGCTAGGCCTGGATATTTGGTGAGCACTTTATGTGACAAATAGACATCAGTCCTTCATCTCCCAGAAAGACCTCACATGTGCTTGGCTTATAACACGGAGATAAGCAAAAAATTCAGGGAAAATGAAGCGCATTCAAATACATTTAAGGTATTTTCCTAGTTATTTTCCTGTTTTGTAGAAACCTGTGATGTGTGTTCAGCCTTTGAAATTATTCATGTTTAGAAATGTCCCCTCTCCCCACAGGGATGAAGCTGTTCACTACCTGTTCACTCCGCATCCTCAGTAGCAACATTTGGATTAAAAACACTTATTGGTCACCTGTCACTTGATACCATTTCCATTACTTCATGGAAAACAAATTGTATGTTATTATAAGCAAACTTAGAAGCTACAAATACTGTGGCCAGATCCTTCTCTGCTTGTACAATTGCCTCCCCCAGACTTGGGTAAGGGACCTCCTCTCCTTCTGGGTGGCATCTTTCCATCATAGCTTTGCACTGCCTTGTCTGAGGAACTAAGGATGTTTGATTAAATTTCTCCATTAAGTAACTACTACTTAAAACCCCCCACTATTTGAGCTTTACTCTTGGTTCAGACCACATCTCCTTTGTTCCCACATGCATGGACCGTCTCTGGTTACTGACTTCCAGAAGATGTGGTTCTACATCCTCCCAAATGACATAAAAGTGGTTTTATAATAGGACTTTTCTGAGGCTATAAATGGAAACAAAGAAGCCGCCACAGCAAATAATTTAGGGAATGTATCTTTGCTCTAGCAGAAACGTGAATGGCTCAGGCCAACAGATGTGAACGACGCAATTGTCGCTCATGTGCAATGACCTCCCTACTGTCAACTTTCCTAGTCCACCCAAGCCAACGTGCATGGCTGTTTAGTTGTGCTGATGGTCTTTGCTGTCACACGCTTTATTCTACAACTCTTCTGGAGTTTTGCAAGGGAAGACAATGCTCAGGCTCTAGCTCCTCTCAGAGATTTCCTGTTGGGAATTTATCCGGTAAAATAAGCAAATTCTTCCTTCCTCGTATCCAGCCTGAGGACACCCTCCCTCCTGCAGACTCAGAGATCCATTCCATCAGAGCGGGCCTCTCAGAGTGTTGTGCACAGATCACTGCACCTGCTTCCCTGACTCCCTCCAGTTTCTCCCCTCTGCCCCTCGCTCCCCTGCACTGCAAGGCAGAGAAAAGCATCTGCATCTAGGGTAGCATGGAACCTAACAGAAGCCCCATTCTTGTCTTTCTGGCAAGGAAGAAGGGTTAGGTGCAACAGTAACACATCATGCATGGGGAATAGGGGAAGGGATGAAAAAAGCCAGCAATTTCTGTCCATGTGTGTCATTTGGGTGTCTGTCTCCTACTAATTTCAAACTAAAGTAAAAACAATTTATCACTAACACAATTTATTACCTATTTGCATTTCAGGATCTTAAAAATAGAGCAGGCAAATCATAATGCATGATGCCCCTAGTGATTTCTATTCCCTAATTACACTGATAACTCGCTTGATTAGTGCTATGCTTTGTACAACAGGACTAGCTGGAACAGAGAGAGTCTTTATTTACTTCAGAAGGGCTCTGGATATGATTAGCAGGAGTATATAAATGTACATTAGCGCACATTAATGCAGCGAGTAATCAAGACTGTGGACAGAAACAATGCGTATTGTATTTTTCCACCCAGTATGTTCCTATTTGAAAATTCCTTCCACAAGTGCCTCTGAGGTACTTACTTTAATTTTCCTGTTGAAATTTGTAATTATCTTAGGTTGATATGTCTCCTTTCCTAAATAAATTGCTTTACTGGCAAAAATCCGCCCTCTTCGTAAGCAGATTATATTTACTGCCACACAGCACACTTAACTTCTTTCTCACTGGGAAAAAAAGGGTTTGAACTCCTTGCTGCGAGGGGATTTTTTTGGGGGTTTTTTTTCAGTACATCAAGGACATTTTCTGTCCAGAAACACAGCTGCCCTGTAAGTGATGTGGATGGTTCTGACATCCAGCTTCTTACTAAGGATATTTGCATTTTAGGGACTTCCACAGAGATGTCTGCATCACCAAGGAGTAGCTTTTGTATATAAAAACTGGCCCCTCAGGAAAGATGGTTTATATCTCTGCTTTCTAAAGATACATTAGTTGTGGTCTTTGCTACGACATACATGCTAATTACTCACCATGACAGATTTTTCCTGTGTAATATAGGGAATATAATAATTCATATTTCCATTACAGTGGCAAAGTCCTTAAGTACCAGGAAATGGGAGTTCACCCCTTTTCTGCCTCCAGGCCCCTCAACACCACTACAGCTGAACAATAATCCAAATGTCACCTGCCACTCCATGCCTCAGGGGCACGAGCAACCCCCTGCTAACAAATTCACGTTCCTAAGCCACAGTGAGTGTGATCCTTTCAAGGGGGATTGGAACTGTACATCATCTCAGGACCTTGTTTCAGAATTTGCAGAAATAGGCTGATTTCAGTAGCATGCTTCACATTTGAAAGAGCATCTCCTTCTTGGATTGGTGTGCAGACCAAGGCCACTGTTGGATCTCGTGTACCACACTGGGGGTGCAGAAAGGGAAAGGCGGCACCTGCAGGGAGGAGTGGACAGGGCAGGTGACCCCAAACTGACCAGCGAGGGATTCCAGCCCATAGA
>JAAGNO010020394.1:6089-16482 GCA_033439905.1 Ceryle rudis
AAAATTTTAACCCCCGGAACAAGAATGCGGGGTCCAACACCCCACCCCCCCCCCAAAAAAACCCAAAACAAAACAAACAACCAAACCCTAAACACAAAAAAAAAAACCAAACCCAAACAACAAAACCACCTGAAAATGCTTGGAGCATGAGTTAGGAAGAATTAGTTTCTGATCTAATTTCCGTTGGAGATAATTAGGTCAGTTCTGTCCTGATTTTGATGATAGAATACCTCTCCCATGATTTTGATGATGATAGAATGTCCTCTCTCTCATGCAGCTGATTTATTAGGCATGTGTAATTTGAACCTGTATGCTGTGATAGTCATCCTTTGGAAAGCAAAACCAGTGATGTTCTGGTGAGGTCTATGAGAAAGTTAGGAAGTGACTCATAATGTGTACTGAAAGCTGATGGAATTGCTGCCCCATAAAAGGTGGTGCAAACTGAATATTGCAGGCTTGCAGCACTTAACTGCCAAGGTGGTGAGCAGTTGCAACTGAGTGATGAAAAATATCAGGAGCTAGGTTTAAGGAAGTCCACTCAGGAGAGAAAATGAGTGACTGCTCTCAGAAGGTAGCTCTGGGAGGGACAGATCTCCTGTGCATTTGATATTCTTCTGCATCATCTTGTCTCCTCCCTCATGCTCAGTCACATCCATTATCAGACTTGTAGTCTGATGAGCCCTTCTAATGCTACAGAAGTTTCAGGGATACATGCAAAAAGTATATGTTTCCCCACACTTCTATGCTTTTTTTTTCCCCTAAAGCCTTCTAAATTGTGTTCTTCAATCTATTTCTGCTTCTAGAGCTGTGCCGCCAGTCGCTGTCAGAAGACTCTGTAAGTTCTTGCTGTTGTTCTGGAAAGTGTTTGCTTTGCACCAGCATGAAGGAGGATGTGCTCATGAAGTGTACTGCTGATAGCCAGAGGAGAGCCAAAGCTGCTGTGCACCATTACCCAGCAAAGCTTGCCACTGCTGCTGGTACCCGCTCGTGTGGCCGGGCAGCAGTTGGGGGTGTTGCAGGAGGGTAGCTAACACTGCAGACTGTTTGCTGCCATGCTCCTTGCACAGCTGCCTATGCAGGTGCAGCCAGAATGGGTACAGGTTGTCTGAAACCCCCCCTGTGACCCACCCTTGCTGTGAATGAACACGCTGAGTGGGTGGTGGGAAACAGGAAATCTGTAATGGCTGTCATTGGCTCAAGCAGAGGGGCAGATTTGGTGCACAAGTTAAGGGTATCTTCAGATCTTGCAAGAGCAGGTGAAGCTTTCTTTGCTGTTTTAACCCAGTTATGCTTGTATTTGTGCTGTGGCTGCAACCGTTACCCGTAGTAGCTGGAGTATTTTGCTTCTAGTACTGCCCAAGAGAGCTGATAGACATTAGCCAGCAGAATGCTGAAGCCAGTGGAAAGAGAGGCAAGGTGGCAGCTTTTTTTTCTTTTTTGCCTTGACTTTCATTCAGGATGTGACAGAGGAAGACATTGAGGCTGAACTGGCCATTATTCATGGTCAGATGGCTTATATCATGCAACTGCAGGGTCGTACGGAGGATGCTCTACAGCTCTACAATCAAATAATCAAGCTGAAGTAAGGGCTTTTCTAAAACAAATGCTCAGCTTTCCATCTATAGAGAGTCCACTGTTTAATAACAGTGTGCTTTCTGCTTTTCTTATCTGCAGGCCAACAGATGTGGGACTCCTTGCTGTCATTGCAAATAACATCATCACAATTAACAAGGTATAGAATTACCTTGCCACTTTCAATGCAGCCCTTCCTGGGGGGTACTCAGCCTGCTTCTCTGCTTTTGTGGAGAGAAGGGCGATGATCGAGAAGGGCTTTTTTTTCCTAAACAGTAGTTAAATCTCAGACCCAGAACCCATTTCTTCAAGGAAGGCAGTGAAATCTTCTCATGGTGGGATTTTTTTTTTTTTTTTTTTTTTTCCCCCCCCAGGACCAAAATGTCTTTGACTCAAAGAAAAAGGTGAAACTGACCAATGCAGAAGGTGTTGAGCACAAACTCTCCAAGAAACAGCTTCAGGCAATTGAATTCAACAAAGCTCTGCTGGCAATGTACACTAACCAGGTAGGGGAAGCTGGTCTGTAGTAAGTAGCTATGGATTTACCCTGCAGGAGTCTGACTAGGCAAAAAATGACATGCAGCTGTTCTATGTCAGGATATAATACCGCTTGGTTTTCTCTGTGTGTGTGTGTAAATCATTCCTAAAAGAACAGACAAGCTGGAATGTTAGTGGAGGGAGGATGGTGTGGAGATGACTGGAAGATAGGAGGAGTGGGGAGGTTCTCAGATGCATGTGAAGTGCTACAAAGAGAACTGGTTCTTGGTTCTGTGTGCCCATTTCAGGGAGCCGTTGCTAGCATCTCTTCTTAGATACAACTGGTATGATAGCCCTGCATTAGGTGCTTGAAGAGGTTGAAAAAACTGTTTTCTCCCTTCCTCCTCCTCCTCAGGCAGATCAGTGCCGCAAGCTGTCAGCAAGCCTGCAGTCACAGAGCCCTGAGCATCTGCTCCCTGTGCTTATCCAGGCAGCCCAGCTGTGTCGTGAGAAGCAGCATGCAAAGGCCATAGGGCTTCTGCAGGTGGGTTAAGCGAAAGTATTCCTTTGGCCGACCTCCTTTTAAACTTGCGCTTTGTGTTCTCGTATGCTGTTTCCCTTAGCTCCCTTAGGGTTTAAATTTCCAGGCCTATCCGATGGTGATTATTCTGGTTTGATTTAATGCTGCTGGAAAGCATTTGCATACAACTGAGTGATGCTGCTTTTAAATGGAAATAATTCCCTTGCACCTCTGATTTTTATGCCTAGGAAGCTGTAGTAGACTTCTAGAGTAAGCAGTAGGCGCTGCTACTCTGCTTACAAGTGGTTTGCATTAGCCTCCTTTTGGGAGAGAGCGAGTAGCCTGAGATGGAAATCTGAGAGGGTGATAGGCTGCTGGCACACTTTGGGCCCTCCTCTGCTGTGCGCTTAAGCCTGCCTCTGCTGGAAAGCTTCCTTTGGCTTTTACCAGCTTGCTGTGACTGAACATGAGATGATTCACCAGCGCAGCAGCCTGGTGGCCACACACAAATGTTGAATTGTTCTTTCCTCTGACTCTCAGGACTTTGCGGACCAGCACCCTGTCAATGCAGCTGAGATCAAGCTGACGATGGCCCAGCTAAAAATTGCTCAAGGTATCCAGTATCCCCCTTTGTTGGGAAGTGTCTGCATGTGTACAAGGAGTGAGGAAAAAAAGCCCAGGCTTTAGGGTAATCTTTGCTGCAGTCACTGTTGTGACGGGTGCAGAGCAGAGATGCTTTCAGTTGAGTATTCTGTATATATGGCTGTGGCAGGATAATGCTTATAGCTTGATGTCTGGATGTCCAGGCTCCACAGATCCCTGGCAGAGATGCCCACAGTCTTTGTTAATAACAGGGTTGAACGTTCTGGGGCAGGAAGGTCTTGGGAGCATCATGGGGCTCCCTGACACTACCATTCCTTTATACAGTCGGGCAGCACAGAGTTGCTGCTGGAAGAGAAGAATGGGCTTGCAAAAGCTTGCTCCTGAACCCTTGCAGGATGTGGCAGGGGCAGAAAGGTCCTTTGTATAGTGGCCTGTCCCTTATTCCTGGAAATGGGGGAAATATTCTGAGAATTGTTACATCCCCATTGTTTGCCTTTGGCTGGAAGTTCACAGGTGGGGGTGAAGTTTTACTGTGCCACTCAGAGCGTGTTCCTCCCTGTCTGCCTTCTAGGCAGTGTCACCAAAGCCTGTATGATCCTGAGGAGCATAGAAGAACTGCAGCACAAGCCTGGTATGGTAAGCAAACTCAGTCTGCTGTGTGAGATTTTTTTTTTTCCCTGTAGCACAGCTTTGTACTGCCTGCTCCCTGTTGCCTCTCCCCTATGGTTTTCACTTGACCTGAGCATCTGCAGGGAATTTGAGCCCATCTTCCTTGTCTTAGACAAAGGTGGGATTAGAACTTGCATCAGGTGGCCTGAATTTAGCCACAGAAGTACTCTGCCTGTCAGCAGAGATGCTCTCTGCCTGTGATCCCACTCTCGTTATCCCTCAGACCTGCGTGTTGCCTGGATTTACTTGCATAACATGACTGGAGCAGCTGCTTCCCTGGTATGTACCGTTGGGAAGTTTTTAAAGCAGCTTTAGGACAACTTTAGGCATTAGGGGAAAAGTGCCATGTGTTCCACCCCCACAGCATCACTCTGGTCTGCACGCATGTCCACATCTGGTATTCAGAAAAACCTGATGACCTTGAAAATGCTCAAGTGTATAGCATAAGCATCTTGAGCGGTGGCTGACAGTTGTAGGTCTGTTCCAATTGCAAGTGTGAATGACCAGAGTAATTTATGGGGGCAGCCAGCAATACCAGATCTTTGTCCTGGGTCACTTCTCGTTGTAACTGGCATGTAGGCAAACAGGTGATGTCTGTATCATCTCCTCAGTGCTGATAGCTTTTTTTCATGGTTCTTAGGTTAGAAAGTGAGGGAAGAAAAGGCTTTCTAATGGAACCACGTCCACTAGCAAGCAGAGAAAGAGCTAAGACAAGAAGGTTCTTTTTGTGAATACAATCTTAAAGCTTGCACTGTAGGAGAAGGATTGGTGGGGACGCTTCTTTGGAAGGGATCTGGGTAGGAAGGTCTTGCCTGGGTATCCTGGCTGTTACCATGGCTGGTTTTCAGGGACAGAGCAGAAAGCTCATATTCACTCTGCTTTGGGGAAATCCTGTTCTTTAACTGCTGGCTATAGACGGCTTGTGTGAGGATCTGCTATAAGCTGCTCTTGAATGTTTGCAGGTATCTGCATTGGTGACAATGTACAGTCATGAAGAGGACATTGACAGTGCAATCGAGGTCTTCACACAGGCTATCCAGTGGTATCAGCAATTCCAGGCAAGTCAGACCAGAGGAGCCAATGTGCAAGGATTTGTCTCGGTCTCTCCTAGCTAGTCCAACTCAGATTTTCCTGTTGATTCATAGCCCCAGCAGCTCACCCAGTTGGGGTTTGAGAGACCTGTGAGCCACTGTTTTGTGAGCGCTCATTTTATCACCTTTTCATTATTTTAGGTGCGTTGCAAACAGGTAGTAGCAGCTCCTGCCAGATTAGGAGAGCGGTGGCAGTGAGTGCCCAAATGTAGCAGTCACACCCTCTCCCTGATGAGGGAGCAGTGTGAGGAGCAAGCTGCCTTGTCCCATGCATTTTTGCCTCACGTCCCAGAGTGCAACAGTGCACTGCTTTCTGCATGTCAGGGCGCTAACTTGGTTCTCCTTGGCCAGGTTGCAGGGGCATTAAAGCCAGCTAGAGTTGGCCTCCATGCTGTGATAATGAGGAACTAATTATGGCTGCTGTGTCTTTCAGCCAAAGTCTCCTGTCCATTTGTCACTGATAAGGGAAGCTGCCAACTTCAAACTAAAGCATGGCAGGAAGAAAGAGGCAATCAGCGACTTGGAGGAGCTCTGGAAGTGAGTTGGGTGGTTGCTGAACAGGAGGTCTCCACTCAGAGACCTCTGCAAGCTGTCTGGTGCCAGGCAGTGTCTGACAGTGTTGGTTGACTGGTAGCCATCCTTTAGAGTTGCTTTTGCACAGAGGCTCCAATACAAAGCCACATTTTGGAAGGAGGGGGAATAATTAATTCAATCTATAACTGATGTTTACTTGAAAACCTGTTTGACTTGTCCCAGAGGCCTCTTGTGCGCAGTGAAGGTTACTTAGGGGACTGGAATGCATAATTTTTTGTAGTGCTGCATAAACCATGGATGTGTAGGTTTTACTGTTGATCATGCACTTTATGGGACTTTTTGGGGGTGGCTGCTAACTTGCCTTTGCTACTGGGACCTGAGGGTTTTTCATCTTTCACTGCCTGCTTTGTGATTCTGTGGAGATGTCTGCACCTCTCTTTGTCTGCATCAGTGACATTTGCTGACGTATGCTGGAGGAGACCACGGACTGACATGGTTGTCCCCACAGATTGTAGCCATGCTGCAGCAGCAAGCACTGTGATGAATACCAGTCTTTAGGATGAATGTGCACTGTGGTAATTTGGTCCTTTTTTTTTTTTTCCTTGCAAAGGCAAAACCCAAAAGATGTGCATACTCTGGCACAGCTCATCTCTGCCTACTCCTTGGTGGACCCTGAAAAAGCTAAAGTGTATCCTTTTGATGGTAGTATCAGGGCAAAGAAAGAGGCATTTGAGCATTGCTCCCTTGGATTTCAGCTGAGCGGGGAGTTCAGACCCACCCTCACCCGAAGAAAGGCACAGAACATCTCCGGAACAGCTACATATCCAGGTCAAGTTCAAGTGTCTGGAGCTACATTGTTTCCCTAATGGGTTTAATTACTGCAGGATCCCAGGACCTTTTTGTGTTTGGCCTCCTTCTCTCTGAGAATTGATAACTTAGAACTAGGTGGAACGGAAAATAGAAGCTGTTGAAATCTTAAACCTCTTGGTAGCAATGCAGGATGGTGTCTGATAAAATATGGCTAAGCTCTCACTGACCCAAAACACCAGATTCACATACTGCTTTTGCCACCCTGAGCAGCTTTCAGAGAAGTTGCTGCTTCTGTCCCTATATCAAAGAATGGAAAAGTGAGGCAGATGGTGACTAAGCAGCTCATTCCAGCTTGTGTAGGAAGCTGGTGAGAAAGCCAGAACTGGCCCTGTAGGCCTCTCTGGTGTCTGCATTGCTAGCAGGCCTAATTTTGTTCAAGCTGAAGCTGCCTGTTGCTATGTGGACAAACGTGGGTGTTTCTCTTTTGCTTGCTGGTTTGCATCCCTGAACTTTTACCTTGCAGTCTTAGCAAACACTTGCCTTCCTCGGACACTATGTCACTGAAAGTAGATGTTGATGCGCTGGAGAACTCCCATGGAGCAACCTATGTTCGGAAGAAAGCTGGAAAGCTCGCTGGAGACAACCAGCAGAAGGAGCAAGGGTAAAGCGGGCTGCTGTAGCTCTGGTGCTGTCATTCTTTGGGGTAGCACAAGAACCACGTCGGGTGTGGTAGGGGCATTGCTATAGAAGGTAGGCTGCTGGAAAGTGAGCCTGTAGTTTAACTGCAAGGAGCTTCAGGTAGCAGCAGACAAGTTTTGAGAGAGATGAGACAGGCTTAACTTCTTACAGAGCTAGTGGTCAGTTGACTTGTCTGCTGTGTCACAGTAGCTGTTTCCCTTCTTGCTTTTCAGACAAGGGGAAGTGAAGAAGAAGAAGAAAAAAAAGAAGGGTAAGTTGCATTTCCTAACTGTTGACATGGCACAGCTTCAGAGAGTTCACCAGATTGTTTCTTCTAAGAGCCAGCTTTCAGCTCCCTGGGAGCTGGAGGCCTTTGCTGGGACTGGGTGAACCCAGATCTTCGTGATAGCTTGTTTGGGTAGGCCATCTTTCTACAGAAGTGAGATCAATACTCCCATAGGATGATGTGGGTCTCTGGGTCTTTGTGCTTCCTGGCTATTGACATCCCACGTGTATCCCTTGGGGATGCCTGTCTCGTGTGTTGATCCCAGTCTCATTTCCTGGCACTGGATGTTCTGCAGGAAAGCTGCCTAAGAACTATGACCCCAAAGTGACTCCTGACCCCGAGCGGTGGCTTCCAATGCGAGAGCGTTCCTACTACCGTGGACGGAAGAAGGGCAAGAAGAAGGATCAGGTTGGCAAGGGGACTCAGGGTTCAACCACAGCTGGCTCCTCAGAACTGTAAGTACCCATTTTGTAGAGCTTGATGTAGGGATTCGCTCCTGTGTGGCTGGAATGGCTGAGTTTGTGCTGCCTTTCTGAGGCTTTGTCACCATGCCAACCTTAGGTAGCACAAGTATAACTGCACTTTGCCATGTGAACCTTCTACCAGCTGCTCTTCCTGAAGATTGCTGAAAACCAGTCTCATTTCATAGGCTTGCAAAGGTGCAAATGAAATTCCCATAGTATTTTAATGTGCTTTCCTTGGCTTTGACAATGACATGAATTTTGCATGCTTTCTCTTGAGGTATTTACTTTCCTGTCTTTTGGCAGCTGGAGAACCATTAGCCGTGATTTGGGAAAACACTATCCTTCCTGCTAAGGGGACACTGATTACTTGAGCTGGAATCAGGGTCTACCATTGAGGCCTGACAGCAAGAGGGTGACTTACTAGCATCTGAGAGAAAGAAGTACTTCTAAATAGTATCAGCGTGGGGAATTGACAGTGCTGCCCGATCATTTCTCTTTACACAGCTGTCTCAAAACAGAAGCATTAAAAGCTTTTTATGACACAGTTGGCTTGAGCAGTTTGCAAGGGGAGCTGGCACAAAGATGCCTTTGTCGTTAAGGAGAGAGGAAGATGCTGATTTTGCACTGCTTAAGCATGGGGACCTGAAAGGCCTCGTGTTGCGTGAGCTGCCACCTGGGTATTCAAAATTTAGCCATGCTTTCATTGTTGAGGACTTACACTGTGTAGTGAACAGCAGTTAGAAGGTGATTGCCCTTTGAGACATACTCCAGTCATCCATCAGCCCTTCTGTGTATGTTGAAGTGTATTTAAGACCTTGCGTGAGTGCCCTCCTGTGCGTAATGCTATGTAATTCTGTCTTACGGGGCAGCTGCTGGTTTTTGCTGTCAGCTTCCAACAGTAGTGCCACATCTTGCAGGTGGCTGTGAACCCACGTGGTATCTCTTTATTTCCTCTTCCTGCAGGGACGCCAGTAGGACTGCCAGCAGCCCACCTACCTCCCCTCGGCCCGGCAGTGCTGCAGCTGTATCGGCCACAAGTAACGTCATCCCTCCCAGGCACCAAAAACCTGCTGGTGCCCCAGCCACCAAGAAGAAACAGCAGCAGAAGAAGAAGAAGGGGGCTAAAGGAGGGTGGTAAAAAGCAGGCTCTGTAACCTCCCTCCCTCAGCAGGTGATGCTGGTTGCAGAATAAAGGTCAAAAGCAAGTGCTGGTGAAAGACTTGGCATTCAGATCTCTGTCCTGCTTGTCAGGGGTCTGGGGGGCAGTTGGGCTGGTATAGACACCACGATGTGTCTGCTCACCAAACATTTAAAGATGTGGAATAATCAAGAACTTCTCAAAATGTAGATCTGTATTTCTCTTGTATGTTAGGGCCTTTAAGAGAGTTAGTTGACAGTGACTGTGTGATGCAAGTACTGTCTTCTGCATCTGATTCCAGTCAGTCACTGACCATCAGACAGCCCAGGCAGCACGTGGGCTGGATTATACAGGGGAAGATAATCTTCAGGGGAAGAACAAGGTTGTGAGGAGAAAGCATGGTGAAGTGTCTGGCAGCTTGACGCGGTGTCTTTCTGCAAGCCAGCTGCCTTGCTCTAGGGGGCTTGACAAAACAATAAGATAAAGCATCTGGATTTGGTGGTGGGCTACTTTGGAGGCGGCCTCAAATTTCTCAAGTGGAAGCTCACGGTGAGCTGGAATATGTCTGCTCTCCTAGCACCCCCCAGGTAACCCTCAAGAATCTCTTGAAACTGTTTTGGTCTAAATATAGCCAAACCATTTTTCAATATGCGGACTTTCAAGGGTTGGAAATGGCACCTCATGGAGAGTTGTCAGATGTCAGCCCAAAAGGTGGTGGCTTCTGACGGAAAGAATTGAAAGCAAAGACTCCAAGAGGCAGGGAGCAAGGGAAATGTTACTGTGGCTTAAAATAAATAGCTTGCTTAGGTGTTGTGCCTCCTCTTAGGCAGCAGCGGGTGAGTACTCGTGAGAGCGCTAGCCTGCAGCGATGCAGTTTCTGGAGGGTGGAGAGAAGAGATACTGGTGGAGATCTCAACCCTGTTCTCCAGGCGTTTTCTCTGGTCAGACCTGTCTGAAACGCTGGTTTGCGCCACTCTGCTAGAGCCCTGACCTGGTTCCCTGGGCAGCAGTGCCCGGGCTGCTTCCCCGGGCGGTGGGTGTTCCGGTAGAAGCGAGGCGGGAGCACAGCCCGTGGTGGGGGAAGGGCGCAGCAGGAGCTGCGGGGAAAGCCGGCCTTCCTCTGACAGCTGAAAGCCACCTGACGCCGAGAGCCCGGCGGATGGGGAGGGAGCTGAGGGCTGCAGGGGGAGCTCGGCGTGCCTGGGCCGGGCTGCGGGTGTGTCCGGGCGCGGAGCGGGGCGGCCATGGGCACCCGCCTGCGTCCCGTCGCGCTCTGCGGGGCGGCGCTGGCCGTGGCGGGCGGCGCGGCCGTGGCAGTCTGGGCCTGGGCCCGCCTGCGCAGCCGGCCCGCGCTGCACGCCCCCCGTGCTGCCGCCCAGCTTGCAGTTACCCCCCTCCATGGGCCTTCCCAGCACATATTAGAACTGCCAATTCTTTCAGCGCAAAACTGGAAAAAAATGTAATTATCATGAAAAGTATTGGACGGCCTTTTTTTCACCTGATCTGATTGCTTGATACAATTAATAGATTAAAAAGAAGTCTGTTGAAGTG